>SJYA01005387.1:0-26312 GCA_006410615.1 Neotragus moschatus
GTTGGTGATGGACAGGGAGGCCTGGCATGCTGTGGTTCATGGGGTCACAAAGAGTCAGAAATGACTGAGCAACTGAACTGAATGATTAGTGATGTTGAACACTTTTTCATATGTTTGTTGGCAATTTATGTATCATCTTTGAAGAAATCTCTATTCAAGTCTTTAGTCCATATTTTAATTGTTATTTGTGTTTTACTTCTTGACTTCTAGGAGTTTTTTTACATATTCTGGATATTAACCTCAAAAGATGTATAATTTGTAAATATTTTCTCTCAATTCTGTAGGCTACCTTTTTACTCTGTTTGTTGTATATAACGCTTTGATATATAAAGATTGATGTATAAGAAGGTTTTAGTTTAGAGGTAGTTCAATTTGTCAATTTTTGCTTTTGTTGCCAGTGCTTTTGATGCCATGTTTAGGAAATTTTTGCCAAATCTACTACCATAAGCACTTCTTCTCAGTTTCACAGTTACAGGTCTTACAATTAGGTCTCTGATATATTTTGGGGCTGATTTTGTGTATGGTATAAGACAGGGCCCAGGCTGCATGTTGCTATCCAGTTTTCCCAGCACCATTTGTTAAAGAGGCTTTCCCTTTTATAGGAAAGGGTCTCATCATCTTGGATACTTTTGAGAGCCCTATTTTCTTTACTGCCACTGTATCCTTACAATGTATCTAGATTATCTGAGGCTACTGGAGTTAAGTTTCTACTTCTTGCAAATAAGAGATACACAGATGCTAACCTCATAGCTCAGTTGGTAAAGAATCTGCCTGCAATGCAGGAGACCTGGGTTTGATCCCTGGGTGGGGAAGATCCCCTGGAGAAGGAAACAGCAACCCACTGCAGTATTCTTGTCTGGAGCATCCCATGGACAGAGGAGCCTGGCTGGCTATAGAGTCCATGGGGTTTTAAGAGTCAGATATGATTGACTAAACCAACAGATACTAACTAGATACTTGATCTCTAATCCAACCAGAAAGACCAAGATTTTGTTATCTACATAATTATCCCTCTTCCAAAAATTATAAGATAAGCTCTTACTTTCTCCCTCCTAATACCAGCTGGTGATTCAACAGGTACTTGCTATCTTCTATGCAACATGCATGGGATAAAACAGAAACAGAAATCAGACCTTAGGCTTCTAATAACTAGAAGTACTGGCAAAAAGTAATTACAATACAGTATTGTGAGCACCTGAGGGAGGCATTCAATATGGTAAGCACTCAGAGGGAAAACTTAATCAGAGGTGGATACTTAAGCTGAATCTTGTAGGAGGGGGACACAGTAAAGGAGAAATTCTAAATAGAAAGAATAACAGAAGCAGAATAGAATCTAATATATTTCAGAACCCCAAGTAAAGCAGTTTGGCTAGAATGGTGATTGTCCATTCATACATTCATTGATTCAGCTGACTTCTCGAGCTCTCTGATGTGCTGGATACTTAGGACACAGTGGTGAACCAAACAGAGGAAACTTCCCACCCTCAAAGAGCTTACATCCTAGCTGGAGAAAACAAACAAACAAATACACACATCATGCAGTCCTAAATGCTAATGCGCATGTATATAAACACATTTATTCATGAATGTGCTGTTTTAAACAAGGTGGTCAGGGAAAAACTTAAAAGAGGCATCATATTTCTGTAAGACACAAGTAAAGTGAGGGAGTACAGAGCCCCAGGCAGAGGAAACAGTAAACACAAAGACGAGAGGTGGGAACAGGCCCAGATTCTCCAGGAGCAGGAGGCAGTTTGCAGGCCAGGGAGAATAGAGAAAAAACGTCAGCAAGGCAGCAGGAACACGTGAGAGGCAGCAAGGACCATGTGAGAGGCAGCAAGGACCACGTGAGGTGCTAAAGACACTGGCAAGACTTCCGGATTTATTCTAGTGAAATGAGAAACTACCGGAGGGTTCTGAACTTTAGAGTGAAATAATCTGACTTACATTTAAGGACCACTCTTTTCCTGTTGCGGTGCACTAAACTACAAGTGAGCAAAAGGCAGAAGCAGGGAGAATAATTTTATGGGATAATCTGGGCAAGAGATAATGGTAGCTTGGAGTGGGGTGACAGTGGCCGAAGAGGTAAGAGGTGGTTAGATTCTAGACATATTCTGAAGGTAGAACAAACTGGAATTCCTTACAGACAGATGTGAGAGATGGAGAAAAGAAAAGTCAAGGACAACTACAAAGGTTTCTGGCCTGAGTAGCTATTAAAGTGGAACTGCTGTTAACAGAACTAGTCAAGACTCAGGGTGGAGCACAAGGTAGAAAACACAGCTAGAGTTTAGATCAGGATATATTAAGGTTTGTATAGGTAAGGGTACTAGGCTTTGGGGTATATGAGCTTGAAGTTGAAGAAAGCTTGAAGCTGGGGATAAGAAATTTATAAGTCACTGGTGTTGTAGATGGCATTTAAATTCCTGGACTACATAAGATTACCTAGATCAAGGGTCAGCGAGCATTTTTGATAAAGGGGCAAATGGCAAACACTATAGGCTTTTGTGAGCCTACACAACTACTCAACTTTGCTGTCAACTCTGATGCTGTAGACCAAAGCAGCCAAAGAAAATACGTAAATAACTAGCCATGGATTCGGGACTAGCTCAGTGGTAAAGAATCATGCAGGTGCAACAGGAGACATGGGTTTGATCCCTGGGTTGGGAAGATCCCCGGAGGAGGAAATGGCAACCCACTCCAGTGTTCTTGCCTGGAGAATCCCATGGACAGAGGAACCCGGCGGGCTACAGTCCATATGGCCACAAAGAGTAAGACACAGCTGAGTGACTGGGCACACACGCATGGATCTGGCTTGACTTTTGATCTAGAAAGTCAATGCAGATAGGAGAGCTTTGCAGACTGAGCTCTAGGACACTTCAATATCTGGACATGGGAGGAACTAGGAAAGGAAACCTAGAAGGGACAGCAAGCAGGGTAGGAGGAAAAACCACAACAGGCGGCTTCCAAGAACAGGTAAAAAAGAAGGCAGGTTTTTTTTTTCTGGAACTAGTCTAAAGCTCCCCAACCCTGCACAGAAAACAACTGCAAAAGCTGAACACAATTTAAAAAGCAAT
Organism: Neotragus moschatus; assembly: GCA_006410615.1. Classification (NCBI taxonomy): domain Eukaryota; kingdom Metazoa; phylum Chordata; class Mammalia; order Artiodactyla; family Bovidae; genus Neotragus; species Neotragus moschatus. The sequence continues at coordinate 3,072 of SJYA01005387.1, forward strand.
TATTTGAAGGCACTGGAGAGCAAAGAGAAGCTAATAGAGAGCGCATGCTTGCTTGGAGAAGGGGAGACAGAGAGCTATGTGAGGAAGTTTCCATCTCTTTGGTTTGTAGACAAAAACTAAATCCTATCCATGCTGTGCACCCAGTAGCTGTCAGGGCATCCAGTGGAAAACTAGTCTTTTCAGTTGGGGAAAAGTTAAGCTGACAAAAGTAAAAGGAAGGGGGTAATACTGAAAAAGAAAGGTCCAGAAAGGGGATCTCTAACCCCTCAATGTACCTGCAGAGACAAGAAACTGAGTTTGTAATGCAAGCCCAGCCAAGAACATTAGCAACCAAAACAAAGGAAGTAATACTCACTGGAAAAGAATAAGACAATCTCTGATCTTCACATCTCAATGTTCAAAATCTTCGCATCTCAATGTTCAAAATGTTCAGGATACAACCCCAAATTACCAGATATATAATGAACCAAGAAAATGACACAGGATTCCCAGGGGAAAAGAAAAATAATTTACTCTGGCTCTGATATGAAGCAGAGATTGGAACTGATACAGATTCAAACAAAGCTACAGCACCTGCATATAAGTGAAACATTTTCAGTGAATCAAAAACCTCAGTTAAAAAAAAAAAAAAAAAAAGGGAATTCTCTTAGCACAGTAAAAATGAAGCAAATGGATTCTATTATAGAATTGAAAACCACAATTTTTCAAAGAAAAGTAAAATTAAATTAAATAAATATAAATTATCCAAGGTAGAGAGTAGAGCAAAAACAAAGAGTAAAAGAAAAGCTTCATGGAACCATAAGACAGTATTAAATATTCCAACTTATCTGTAAGTAAAATGCTAGAAGAAAAGGATACAGAAAAAGTATTTAGAGAACTAACGGCCCAATTTTTTCCAAATCTGATGAAAGACAAAAATCTATAGATGCAAGATATTTAATGAACAACATGCAGAATAAACACAAAGTACATCACAGTCAAACTATTTAAAGATAAAGAGGTAACCTCAAAAGCAGCAAGAGAAAAAAAAATCACTATCAGAAACAAAATTCCAACAAAAGGCTGTTTTCTCATCAAAAACTATAAATGCCAGAAGAGAGCAGAACAGTGGTGAAAAGAATGCTGTCCACCTAGAACTCTATATCCAGGGAAAATATTAGGAATTACAGAGGGTACTAAGGGTATTTTCAAATAAAACTAAGAGAATTCATCACCAGCAGACCTGAACTATACAAAATGCTAAACGAAATTCTCCTGCTGAAGGGAAATAAAACCAGACAGAAAAAAAAAATGTTCAGAAAAGAATGAGAAAAAAATGAAATGGTAATTACCTGGGTAAACACAAAAACCATTTTGTTTTTACCAATTCATCTCAATTTCTTTATAAACCATGTAACTGCTTAAAGCAAATGTTGATAACATCATCCCTGTGGTTTACAATGTATCCAGATATAACACATATAAAACAAGTATATCAAAGAACAAGAAGGGAGGTAAGGGAAATACTGACTCAGTGGAAAAGACCCTGATGCTGGGAAAGATTGAAGGCAGAAGGAGAAGGCGACAGAGGATAAGATGATTGGATGGCATCATCAATTCAATGGAAATGAACTTGGGCAAACTTTGGGAGATGGTGAGGGACAAGGGAAGCCTAGCATGCTGCAGTCCATGGGGTCATGTGACTTAAGGGTTGAACAACAAAAGGGAAATACAGACCTAAAAGGTTACGAAATTTCTGTTTTAAGAGAAAAGCAGTACATTATTAATTATAAGTGAAATATGAAAAGTTTAATATATATACTATAATCATTACCGCAAGCCCTGTCACATGGCTTGCAGGACCTTAGTTCCCTGACCGAGACTGAACCCAGACCACTGGCAGTGAAAGCACAGAGCTCTAATAGCTGGACCACCAGGCAAGCCCCTGAATATGTGTATGTATATACACATTTTTAATAACCCTACAAGAGATGTACTTTAAAGACAAAGGTATAAATACTACTGATTGAAAATAAATAGATGAACAAAGATACACCATACAAAGAGTAGGCACAAGAAAGTTGGCACAGTTTTATTATTAATAATATCTGCTAAAATATTTTTAAAGGATTACCAGAGATAAAGAGGGTAGTATCACTCTGATATTTCATAATGATAAAATGATCAATTCATTAGGAATACAAAGCAATCACAAATGTGTTATGTTGGTTGCAATAACAGAGCTTCAAAATAAATGAAACTAACATTGACAGAATTAAAAGGAGAAACAGAATTCCACATAGTTGGAGACTTTACCATCACTCTTATAGCAACTGACAGAACTAGACAAAGAAAACCAGCATAAACACAGAAGATCTGAATACCATCAACCACTCATAGAAGAGGAAACAATAATGGCAGAATATATATTATTTTCATGTGAACATGCTGTGTTCAGCAAAACAGGTATTTTAGGCCATAAAACATAACTCAAATTTTAAAAGACTGAAACCATATAAAGAATGTTCTATGACCACAGAGAAATTTAATTACAATCAACTCACATGAGATACGGAGGGACCTCCCCCAAATTTGGAAACTAAACAACGTATCTAAAACATTAATATGAAAACAAAGAAATCACAAGAGAAAGAAAATATTTTTTAACTAAATGAAAATGAAAATGCAGGAGAGGGGGAGAAAAAAAAAAAAAAGAAATGAAAATGCGCCACAGTAAGATTTGCAGGATGCACCTAAGGAAGCATCGCCGAGAGCAACCTATAGCTTTAAACGCTTACATCTGAACAGATCGTAAACCAACAATCTAAGATTGCACCTTAAGAAAACAGAAAATGAGCAAATTAAACTAAAAGATGTAGGAAGGAAATAATAAAGACCAAAAATCATGGAAATAGATGGTAGATAGTAGAAAATCTGGCTCCTATACTTGATAGAGCTTAAGTTCATGAAAAAAGTGGATGAACTGTTGGAGATAAAAGAAGACAAGACAGCTAAATACAATATATAGTATAGACTGGCTCACAAAACAGGGGAAAAAAATAGCTGTGAAGGATAAATGATAGTACTGTATCAATTTCCTTAATAATTTTCTTAATTTTGATAAAAGTACTGAGATTATATAAGAGAAAGTCCTTGTTCTTAGGAACAAATGGACATAATGTCTGCAAACCACTCTCAAATGAGAAGTGGTTTCTTCTGTTCTCTTCAAAAGAGAAGAAACTCTGTATTTAAAGAGAAAATGTTAAAGTAAATAGGATAAAACAATGGTGAATCAGGGTAAAGAGTTTAATTTTTCTGTATGAAATGTTATGAAAATTAGGTTTTAAAAATAAAAATGACAAAGAGGCTAGCAAAGTATGTAGGAGACTATCATGATGGACTTTATAAATGCTAGACCAAGAACTGTGAACTTCTAAAAGAGACATGAAGAAAGAAGTAGAAAAATTTGATCAATTTATTTCAGTGAACAGCCTGATAGGAAGTTAGACTGAAGGGAAAGAAGGAAAGACTAGAAGTAGAAAAACCATTTAGGAAGCATTTTACAGTGTGAATAAGAAATAATAAAGAAGGCTGTGGGAATAGAAAAAGGCTGTGGGAAATAATTAAGGCTGTGGGAATAGAAAAAGGTGAATTCTTTATTGTGAATTCTTTAGGAGGTAAAGTAAGAGCCTTACAGAGTGACTAGATTGTGCGGGATCAAGAGTAGGGGAGAAATGTAGGGTAACCCAGGCCTTCTCCCTGCTCCCTACCCAATTTTTGGCTTGGGCAAGGACAGAGACAAACATGTCACTCATCAAAGGGTACAGCAAAGTCCCTAGAGGCACAGAATGTTTCATTCAAAATGCAATGAGAACTACTGTTATAAGCATGCACTGGACTCTCTAAGCAAACATAAAATTTCAGTATTAGGAAAAATCCACAAATCATTTGTGTCTGACTCTTTGGGACCCCGTGGACTATAGCCCACCAGAACCCTCTGTCCATGGAAATCTCCATGCAAGAATACTGGAGTGGGTAGCAATTCCTTTCTCCAGGGGGTCTTTCTGAACCAGGAAAAGAACCCGGGTCTTCCGCATTTCAGGTGGATTCTTTAACCATCTGAGTCACCGGGACAGCCCTGTCATTCAGTTTAATTTGTCACGCAGATTAAGACCACAGATCAGAATACTAGTAACATCCACTAGAATGGCCAAATTTAGAAAGACTGACAAAATTAAGTGTTAGCAAGTATGTAGGTTCTCATCCATTGCTGGTGCAAGCAAAATTTGGTAAAATCACTTTGAAAACTTTCTGGCAATACTGTTAAACATGTGCCTATTTTACAACCCAGAAATTCTTCTCCTAGGAAGCATACCTGTGAAATATGGTGCATCTGTCCATCATAAAACAAGCACAAGACTATTCCCAGCAGTTTTACCCATGATAGCTTAAAACTGGAGACAACTCAATGTCCATCAACAGCAGAACAGAGAAAGGAACTGCAGTATAATCAAACAATGGAACACTACAGTAGTGTAGCAATAAAATAGAACAGCAATAAAACAGAACGACTGCTATTAAAGACAGAAAATTCTTATAGACCATGTTGAGCCACCGAAGCCAGACCCAACGAGTATCTACTATATGGTTCGATTCAAGAAGAAAACCAATAAGGTATGATGATGGTAGGCAGAACAGTAGTTATCTTGGGGAGGGGACTTCTGCTTTCGTTTCTGCATGTAAGGAGCTTGGAAATCACCATCTCATTCTATCAAGTACGCTGAACACACTAAAAAATCAACAAGTCTTCTTGGATTCATAAAAGAGGGGAGGACACAGGGCACACTGTTACTCCCAAAATTGGAGAGAGGCAAATGCAAAGAGTCATGGCTTACTAGAACAAAAACCAGTGGAAACCACCTCAGTAACCAATGTTGTGGTAGGAAAATCTGAACTGTAATCAACAAGTTGCTGGAGGCTCAGCATGGACAATTCTTGAGAGTTAAAGACTCCAGAGGAACCCAGTCAAAAGCAAGGACCCACAAAGCTTTCAAGAACGGGACCAGGTTACCCCAGTAAATATCACAGGAAAACTCCCTCATCCTTCCAGCCAGTGGTGAGAACTGGAGCCACTGTGAAACGCACTAAGCAGTCCATTCTTGGCTTCTCTCTTCTGGAGCACAGGCTCTAGGGCATGTGGGCTTCAGCAGTGTGGCTCACAGGCTGAGCTGCTCCACACAGCATGTGGAATGTTCCCAGACCAGGGATTGAACCCAAGTCCCATGCACTGCCAGAATTCTTATCCCCTGCCCCACCAGGGAGGTCCCTAAGTACTCTATTCTTCACAAGGCTTACCCTCAGGAGAAATGAGACCCTAGCCTGCTTGGGCATAACCAGCAGCTAACAGGGCTGAGCAGGGAAACAGCCACACCCAGCACATTCCAGCTATCCTGTGCCACCTAAGGAGAGGAGAGAAAAACTGACAAACACTCGAGAATGTCACAATCCAGAAGCACAGGCTCACTAAAAGACTGACACCTAATCATAGGACATATAATGCTCCCCTCCTCCTACACGTTATGCCCACATTTATAGCAGGTCCTTTTACCTGATACATCATGTCTGATTAACAAGCAAAACTTACAAGGTCTACAGAAGGCAAGAAACACAATCTGAAGTCACAAACATCACAATCAGAAATGGCACAGATGTTGGAATTACCAGACCAGGAATTTAAAACAACTATGAGTAATATGGGCTTCCCTGGGGGCTCAGAAGGCTGTAATGGATAAAGCAGACAGCATGCAAGAACAGCTGGACAACATAAACAGAGATGTATAAATACTAAGAAAGAACCCAAAACGAAATGCTAGAGATAAAAATCACTTATAACAGAAATGAAGAATGCCTTTGATGGGTTTATTAGTATACTTCACAATGACTTTGGAGTAGGCAAATGTTTTCTTAGGAAATGGAAAACATAAACAATAAGAGAAACACTGATAATTTGGACTTCATCAAAATTAAAAATTTCATTTCAAAATGACACCATTTAAAAGATGAAAAGACGAGCTAAAGATTGGGAGAAAATAGATGCAAGGTAAGTATCTGACAAACAACTGGTATTCAAAATAAACTTGTTTAGTCGCTCAGTCACGTTGGATTCTTTTGCAACCGCATGGACTCTAGCCCACCAGGCTCCTCTGTTCACGGGATTTCCCAGGCAAGAATACCAGAGTGGGTTGCCATTTCCTTCTTCAGGAGATCTTCCCAACACAGGGACTGAACCTGAGTCTCCTGCACTGGCATGCAGATTCTTTACCATTGAGCCATAAAGGAAGCCCCATTTAAAATATATATATATATGCCTTATTTAAATAAATAAAATTCAATAAGAAGACAAACAACCCAATAAAATATGGACAAAACTTTAACAGGCACCTCACTAAAGAAAACAAATCAATGGTAAGTGCATGGAAGATGTTTAACATCACTAATCATCAAGGAAACGCAATTTAAAGCCACAAGAAGACACAAGCATGCACCCAACACGACAGCTGAAGTTCAGAGAGGCTGACAACGCCAAGTACTGGCTAAAGAGCAGTAACTGGAATTTGCATACACTGCTGGTGGTTTAGCTGCTCAGTCGTGTCCAACTCCTTACGACCCCATGGACTGCAGCCCGCCAGGCTCCTCTGTCGATGGGATTCTCCAGGCAAGAATACTGGAGTGGGCTGCCATTTCCTTCTCCAATACACTGCTGGAGGCAATGCAAAAAACCACTTCACTTAGCAATGTCTTATGAAGTTAAACATACACTTGATCATATGACTCAGTCATTCCACACCTAAGCATTTACCAGAAAAATGAAAACAAACGTCCCACAGAGGCTTGGATATGTATATTCATAGCAGGCTTACTTATAAGGGCCCAAAATGAGAAGAAAAAAATGTCCATCAACAGGTTAATGGATAAACAAATTACAGTTTATACTTAAAATGGAATATTCCTCAGCAATAAAAAGGAGTGAATCACTGATGTATACAATGACTGTTGTTTAATCTCAATATTCTGAGCCAAAAATTCAGACACAGAAAGAATACATACCAGAGCTGCAAGACACAAAATTCTCATTTTTGTAGATGAAGAAGGGCTTCCCAGGTGGCCCAGTGCTAAAGAATCCACTGCCAGCGTAGGAGATACAAGAGATGGGGGTTCAATCTTGGGGCTGGGAAGATCCCTTGGAGAAGGAAAAGGCAACCCCCTCCAGTATTTTTGCCTGGAAAAACCCATGGATAGCAGAGCCTGGAGGGTTACAGTCCACAGAGTCACACAGAGCCGGGCATGGCTGAACAACTGAGCACACACAAAAAAAACTAACCTATCATCACAGCCCAGCTCTTGCCTGAGGAGGAGGGCAGATACAGAAGGGCTGACTGCACAAGTGCACAGGAAGCTTCGTCTGTGTCTTCCCTGCGGTTATGGTTTCCCAAATGTATATACGTGTCACAACTCATCCAACTGTACATTTTAAATGAACACGTTTTATCACGTGCAAAATTTACCTCCATAAAGTCAGCTTTTTACAGGGTGAAATTCCATTCTACCACCTCTAATGGGAGAGGATCTGCTTTTCTTGAAAGCCCCAAATCCACCCCTAGGGAGACCACACCAGTCTGGTGGTGGCAGGCATATGGTCCTGAATATAGTGCCCACCTACCAGCAAGGACTGACTTGCGGCTCTACGACCCAGCAGCAAATAAAGTTTACCAATTTTCCAAAACTGGTCTTCATGACAAAAATAAACTAGGCCAATACCCTCTCACTATAAAAACGTCACACAATCCTAAGTGTTATTTATAGACACATATTCCCTATTTGATCCAGAGTCTGAAATCTCATAAGTATTCTCCTCTAAGTGAATAAAAAATGGCAGAGCATTAAAAAACAAAACAAAACAAAAAAACCCTCTGATCCTCAGATTCAGTGTCCCTCATCCTGGAGCTTTTAAAACGGCAACAGAGGCAATGACTGGTTTCCCGTCAGACTTTAGCCAAGTACTGAGTCTGTATCTCATTCTTCTGGCTGCCCAGTCACAGTCCCCTTCTAATATCGGGGAAAACCTCCACATACGGCTCGCCAAAGGCAGAACCTGCTTCGTATTATATAAAAGCTCAAAATACCTGATAATCAAGCAAGTACCTGCAGCCAGATTACTTGAGTTCAATCCCTAGCTCCTCCACATATTATGTAAACTTCCTAAAAGTCCCAAAGTTCCTAAACTTCTCTTTCCTCATCAGTAAAATGATATTAAGCACCTACTTCAGTTGTTGTAAGGATAAAATGAAATATAAAGTATTTAGAAAAGTGTCTGGAGTATACTAAGCTCCACGTAAGTCACATTATTATTGTTTGTCCCCAAGCTCTGGGGAACTGCCATGCGACCTAGGTTCTGTGAAGGCAAGTGCCCCAGACCTGCAATCAGAAACTAGTGACAACAAGAGGAGTGATGAAAACTCACTGAGGGGTGGCAGTAACTGCGGTGAGACCAAGCTGCCACTACATGGGGGCAGCGCCAGTTAGCTCAGCCAGTACCCAGAGTCCTGGCAGTGCCAGCAGCCCAGCCCCGGCAGCACAGTGCCCGCGCTGAAACCATGCTGAACCGTGATCTGGGGCATACTCCCCAATAGGGAACTTGCATTCTGGCTTCCAACTTCCTTGTAAGTTACCTCAGATTCTCTTAGTAAATGTCTTTTCTATGTAACTGACCTGGAATTGGTTTTATCTGCTTGCAACATAAGACACTGAAAGGTGAACTACAAGAAGTGGATAAATGGGAAAAAGTCTTACAATATCTTTGTGAGTGCTTTTGAGTATCAATGATAACCATGGAACGCTCTAGAAACCTTTCAGAATGCTAGTGAATTAATTACCTATGAAACCTGTTTGATAGCTGCATGGTTCCCTAATTTGCCAGTAATAACTGAAGGCTGACCTTTCTTAACTGCCTTCTATCAATATATGCCAGGTGCCATGCTAACAAGCTTATTACCTGAAGTATTGCCTTTAATGTTTACAACTGCCCTATGAGGAGTTAATGTTAGTCGCTTAGTTGTGACCAACTCTTTGTGACCCCATGGACTGCAGTCCTCTAGGCCTCGGTCGATGGGGTTCTACAGGCAAGAACATTGGAGTCAGTAGCCTTTCCTTCTCCAGGAGGTGTTCCTGACCCAGGGATTGAACCCAGGTCTCCTGCATTGCAGGCGGATTCTTTACCATCTGAGCCACAAGGGAAGCCCATGAGGGAGATAAGATTTTCCCAATTTAACAGATAAGAAAACTGAGGACTAGGTCGGTTAAAGGATTAAAATAATTTAAATAATGTATCCTCTTGCAAATGGAGCCCCACAACAAAAACAATGAGTACTATGTGTCACCTACTGTTCTATGTGTTTTTCACATATTAACTGATTTAATTCTAATTGCTCAATGTGCATTATCTCCTTCAAAACCCACAAAACTCTCAAACTTAGGTACCATTATTATATCTGTTTTACAGGTAAGAAGACAGATTTAGAAATCTCTCAATGACATGCAGCTACCAAGTGGTGAAATGGGATTCAAATCTGGCACACTGGCTTCGAGAGGCCTTATTTTTAACCTCAACATCACATGGTCTCTCAAAGGTGAGTGAAACACATCAGTGGGTCATACCAGCCAATATATATTCTTTCAGACATTTCTGAGTCAAACGTACTGTTTCCTTGATGCTGACCACTTGTACTGCTGCTTTCTCTATTTCTGTATCATCCTACACAGTTAAAGTAGCATTTGTCTTAATCCGACTCTTCACTTCAACAATTCAAGACTGAAGCATCAGCTTCCAATTACATCATCAGTGCTGCCTTTTGCTAATACCAGAGCCCCGGGACAGCTGCACCTAGGACTCCCTACTCCTAGGTGTGGGAGGCTGCATAATTAAACCAGGATGTCTGGGAATCAGGAGCTTCAAGACACGGACTAAGCCTGTTGCAAATTGCATCAGCTGCCAGAAAATATGGGATGTTATTACCGATCCTGATAACTTCATAGTTATTAACTGGGGTCAATTTTAGTACCCATCCCCCCCACTCTAAAGACATTTCTGTATGTTATAGCTGGGGATGGCATGCTACTGGCATCTTGAAGATACAGGGCAGGAATGTTGCTAGAGGTCCTACAATGCACAGGATAATGTCCCACAATAAAAAACCTTATAGCAAAATATGTCATATTGTTAAGGCTGAAAAACCCTGTAAAAGACGACGTGTGCGTGTGTGCGTGCGTGCGTGCGTGCACGCACACACAAGGGGATACTATTCAACCAGAAAAAAAAAATGAAATAATGCCATTTGCAGCAACATGGATGGACCTAGAGATTGTCATACTGAATGAAGTAAATCAGAGAAAAACAAGTACTATAAGATATCACTTATATGTGGCATCTAAAGTATGACACGAATATATTTACAAAAAAATAAATTCAGACACAGAAAAACAACGGTTCTTGAAGGGGAAAGGGGCTGGGAGAGGGATAAATCAGGAGTTTGTAATTAACAGATACAAACTACTACATATAAAATAAATGACAAAGTCCTCCTGTATCAGACAGGGAACTGTATTTAGTATCATGTAATAAAGGCAACCCACTCCAGTATTCTCGTCTGGAGAATCCCAGGGACAGGAACCTGGCAGGCTACAGTCCATGGGATCACAAGAGTCAGACTTAGCAACTAAACCGCTACCACCAATAAACCATTCTGGAAAAAAATATGAAAAAGAATGTGTGTGTGTGTATACATATAACTGAATCACTTTGCTGCACGCCAGAAACTAACACAGCATTGTGAATCAACTATACTTTAACAAAATACAACTTTAATGTCATAAATGTAATGCATTTCATAGCATAAGACTAACCACACCGGGGGAGAATAACTCCCCCATGCCCTTCTTTGGTGAAGCCCTTGACTACTCATCACTCCAGTGAACTTTCTCAACACAACCTAGTCATGCCGCTGCTGCTGCTAAGTCGCTTTAGTCGTGTCCAACTCTGTGCGATCCCAGAGACGGCAGCCCACCAAGCTCCCCTGTCCCTGGGATTCTCCAGGCAAGAACACTGGAGTGGGCTACCATCTTCTCCAATGCATGAAAGTGAAAAGTGAAAGTGAAGTTGCTCAGTCGTGTCCAACTCTGTGTGACCCCATGGACTGCAGCCCACCAGACTTCTCCATCCATGGGATTTTCCAGGCAAGAGTACTGGAGCAGGTTGCCATTGCCTTCTCCAATGTTATAATGGCTCAAAAAACTGCTGATGGGGCTTCCCTAGTACTTGGTTAAGAATCTGCCTGCCAATGCAGGAACCCTGGGTTCTGTCCCTGATCTGGGAAGATCCCACATACCACGAAACAACTAAGCCTGTGCACCCCAACTCCTGAGGCCAAGTTCCAGAGCCCGTGAGCCACAATTACCGAGACCGCCAGCCTCAACTATCGACGCCCGTGCTCCGCAACAAGAAAAGGCACCACAGTGAGGAGTTCGTGCACTACAGCTAGAGAGCAGCCCCCGCTCCTCACAGCCAGAGAAGGCCCTCACAGCAGCCAAGATCCAGCACAGCCAGAGATCAGTACAACAAAAAAACAGAAACAAAAAGCTGCCGACGGTCTGACCCCTACCCACCACTCAGGCTCCATTTTCCTCTGACGGCCTCCGTCCTGGCCCACAGAACGCCTGCCTGCTCACTGCATGTGTACCCCTGTGGTTGGTGCAATAACTCTTCCTCCTGTAAATTCAGCCCCCTGTCTATAGCCTTTTCTGTAGCTGCTGAAGACCAAAACTAAAAGAAAAAGCTCACGTAATTTTTTCTCACAGTTTATGTTTTCTATTCCTGAAAATACACCTTGAGATTAACACTGTAAAAGGACAGTCAGCATTTATGACTACTGACGAGGAGATGAGTTTTTTCCCTCTGATAGGCAGGGCTGTGTGCGGTGATATGGTGTGGGGTGTCCGTGGGCAGCCTGCATGCTGACGACTGGGTTTATGTCCTTATCTTGCTCGTTGTTCAGGTGAGGCATCCAGCACTGGGTGCTGCGGGCAGTTGGGTGGTGCAGTGTCTTGGATTCAGGTGGAGGTCTTCGTGGGAGTGCTCACTGATTAATACTCCCTGGGGTCAGGAGTTCTCAGGGGGTCTCGTGTCCTGGACTCAGTACTCCTACTCCAGCAACTCAGGCCCAACTTCTGGTCAGGGAACCAAGATTCCAAGCCGTTTGTTATGGCAATAAAGGGGATTAAAATGAACAAGCTAACACACACAGACACACAGACACACACACACACACAGACACACACACACACACACACACACAGACACGCTCCCCCAAAACAACAAAAAACCTCCCAAAATATCACACCAACAATCAAGAAACAAAAAATGAAACGCAGACAAATGTTAAAAGCAAAATCAAATAGAAAACAAAAACAAAGGAACGTACACACATACAAACGAAACCAAAATGGACCCAAGAAAACGAAGGACAAGAGAGTGACTCGGTGAGCAAAGAAAACCAAAAACGGTATCCACCAATTAGAAACAAAACTAAACCACAAAACAAGACCGAAGTAGAGTGCCACGTGAGGAACAAAGCAAAGAAAACAAAATAACCAAACAAACATGATGGGAAAATAAACAACAGGTAAGCAAAAACTATAAAAATGGCTCCCCAAGTTGCTCAGTGGTCAAGAATCTGCCTGACAAGCAGGACACATGGGTTTGATCCCTATGTCGGGAAGTTCCTGGGAGAAGGAAATGGCCACCCACTACAGTATTCTTGCCTAGGAAATCCCATGGACAGAGGAGCTTTGGGGAGCTACAGTTCAAAGAGTTGAGAAGAGTTGGATACAACTTAGCAACTAAATCAACAACAATTTATGATGATGGAAACACTTCACAGAAAATCAAAGATGCAACAATAACAAAAATTCACCCAAAGACTAAAAGTCTATCTTAATAATGTAACAGAAGGCATACTGGAAATAAGTTTTTTGATATTATCAATGTATTACATTAAAAACAGTAAAATCTAACTTCTAAAATGCTTATTAGAAACAAGATAGAAACTTTCTAGAAAGGATATAAAAGAACTTGTCTTAGCCTTAGTTAGACTTCTGGAACAACACAAGACATTACTTCTTCTAAAACACATATATTTAACATTGTTATTTAATCTAATTTACCACTGAGTAGGTAAAAATAAAGTACAATAATAAGCTTCAAGTTTTTCAACTGTTTCTTATATCTACCATTTTTAAACATTATTTGAAAATTCATTATAAAAGCACTGTGAAATATTTCTAATGATCAGTAGGTATTTTGTTCTGCTATCAAGTAGTTATATTTTCTTCTAATTTAAAATATTAACTTCTTCATCTCAGTCAAACCTAAACAAAATAGCAATGAATAAAGCAAGCAGCGTGGAAAATAAGAAAAAGAAGTCACAAATATTCAACTCTAATTGCTCTAGTTATGGCTTCAGACAATGAAGGTCGAAGTGCTTAGTGAACTAATTATGCATGTCAACAGAGACCATATTCTGTTCTAAAACCAAAAAGCACAAATGCCTTCTGTGTCAGATGAAATTAGATTCTTTTTTTTTTTGCCTACAAAAAAAGAAAGCAATTCTCTTAAAATCATAATTCAAACAGTCTTTGAAATTTCCATCTGAATCAGTAAAAATATGACCTTTAAAACACGGTTAGTGTATTTATGGCAAAGTTAATTTAGCATGCTTCAAGAGCATTAGGTGAATAAGCCCACCCATAATATCTCAAGAGAGCTAATCAACTTATCAGGAGACACAGATTTAAGGACTGGCTCTGCCCCTTTTTATAACTGTACAGAAAGTCACTTGTCCTTCCCTAGGTCTCAATTTCCTCTTTTATAAAACAAGATTCTTAACTTCACCTATACCTCATACAGCTATTAAAAGAATCAAATGTGAAATAGCTCAGGAAATTAAAAACGTTATACAAAGATGCTGTAATTCTAGCACATTGATTTTAGCTAAGGACCAACAGGACAAATACTGGAGTTCCAGCACAGTTCCTCCTAACTTTGTCAGGAAATGGCAACCCACTCCAGTGTTCTTGCCTGGAGAATCCCAGGGACAGGGGAGCCTGGTGGGCTGCCGTCTCTGGGGTCGCACAGAGTTGGACACGACTGAAGAGACTCAGCAGCAGCAGTTCCCTAACTACATTTCTCTAAAACAGACCAGTATCAAGACAGAGTTGAAATAAGGTTACAAATGTTACTGTCTTGGCCAAGTTCTTTCTTTCTGTCTTTATTCCATCTTGTCATTGTCAATTTAGTGGTTTTCTAAAAGGGAGATGATTCTACATAAGAATGGATAAAGCAAATGTGGCCAAGTCAAAATAAGGATAATCTGGACGATGAGTCTGGGGGTTCATTTGCCACTTCACTCTTATCTCATATGTTGCACATTTTTCCTAACAATGCTGTAACCTACTAGTATCAGCACCTATTTGTCTTACATTTTCCAACCACTTGCTACTTGGATCCTGCATTTCAGATCTCCCAAGTTCCTAATCATGTCAGTCATTCTCGTTTCTGAGCCAAGCAAACCTTAGCAGCTAGCTACTGCATTTCCTTCCACTCTTTTCTCACTGACCCTCAGTTCCAGCCAGAGTCCTCACCACTATTCCTCAAACATATCAATCTTATTTTCGCTCTTGCTGTTTCCTCTTTCTGGAAGGTTCTTACTCCCATATTTTCACATGCTCCTCCCTCAACTCACTGAGGTATTTGCTCACCCAGAAAGGGACTTTCCTGACCACTTCATGTAAATTAGCACTCATCACTCTTTAGCCTCTTATCCTGCTTTATAGCAGTAAAGATTGTAATTTCAGTTCAGTCCAGTTGCTCAGTCATGTCCAACTCTTTGCGACCCCGTGGACTGCAGCACACCAGGATTTCGTCCTTCACCAACTCCTGGAGCTTGCTCGAACTCATGCTCACTGAGTCAGTGATGTCATCCAACCATCTCATCCTCTGTCATCCCCTTCTCCTTCTGCCTTCAGTCTTTCCCAGCATCAGGGTCTTTTCAAATGAATCACTTCTTCGCATAAGGTGGCCAAAGTTTCAGCTTCAGCATCAGTCCTTCCAATGAATAGTTAGGACTAATCTCCTTTAGGATGGGACTGGTTGGATCTCCTTGCAGTCCAAGGGACTCTCAAGAGTCTTCTACAATATCACAGTTCAAAAGCATCAATTCTTCAGTGCTTAGCTTTCTTTATGGTCCAACTTTCACTTCCATACATGACTACTGGAAAAAACATAGCTTTAACTAGGTGAACCTTTGTTGTCCATAATTTATGTATATGTTATATATATTTTTAACACATCTGTCTTCCTCTCCAATATATTTACAACACAAAAGCCAACTCCACCTGACACAATCTTTCCATGACCTGAACTATCTTCTTAACACCAATTATGCTTCTTCAGATACCCTATTAAATCAAACTTACTCATGCTTCCCCATACACATGTCTGTTTCCTTTCTCTATGACTCTGCCCAGGTAGTGACCATCACCAGTCACATGCTCAAATGCTACCTCACACTGTAAGACAGTTTAAAGACCACCCTCAAAGATATTCCTGGTTGACACTTCCTGAACTGCTAAAATTCTTCATGTGAACCACTCCAAAGGCATTATTATTCTGCACTCTATTTTACTTATTTTAAAATTTCCCCTAATAACATGCAGCGTGTGTGCAGGATCTGAACAAATTCACTTTTAGACCTCTGAGTTACTTATGTAAAGAAGTAATGAAAATATTTGTATATCTATTTTTTGGGTATCAGAATTAAGTATATGCATTACTGTTACTATATCAAAGGGCAAACAGAAAAGTAATGCAAAAACCCTAAAACGCACTAATAAATACCTAATACAACTACTCTGCTTTCCCTTTTTGTTGTTTTTGGCAAAAATACACCTGTTTTCCCAACTTCCTTGCTTCTGTCTTTATATAATTTTTCCCTATTTAAGTTTCTTGAATTTATTCATTTTTCTTTATGCTCAAATCACAGCTCTTTCCTCATTATCGATGTTAAGACTTCCAGGTCTCTGCTGCCACAGTTTATTTTCCAGTTTGTTGTGATCTTCACGTAATGTCACACAGAACCTACATGGACCTTAAGTCTCTTCTTTTCAGGGTTGATGTTTTTGGCTCAGTTCAAAATGTTGAGAGTTTTTGCTGTTTTGTTTTGCTTTTAAAGAAATGAAAACTATAATTCAGGTCATCATATTCTATTTCTAAGAAACTAGTATCTATATATCATTTACTAGTAGAGTGAGAATTCATTCATTCATCAAACTGATCATCAGTTTATGTGCCAAGCTCTGCTATGATTATCCTGAATTACTGAAAAGTTTGATGTATAGAACATTTAAGAGTTAATACAAATACAAATAGAGTTATAATACATAGAAGAAGAATTCTTATAAGCAAATTTGAGCCCTAAAATGTTTTCATCAAGGATACTGAAAAAAAAGAATATTTAAGTTAGAATTCTAATAAATGAGCAATTTCAAAGTCACAAAATGTTCCTAAATCCAACTTTGGTTAACTGTAATAAACTCATACAAACCTTTTAAATTTGGGTATAAATTCAGATTATATTCCCACACTTGGTTTTTCTTTTTTCTTCTTTCAAGTACAATATCCCTGGGTATGGCTAAAAATATAGAGAATGCCTAATATGAATTTACACACAAATTCTGAACAATTATTTAGCAGTGGATTCCTTCAGATCACTGCCATCCAGGTTTAACTCTCTACTGAGCAGGAAATTTCTAGCTATCCGGGTGACATTCAAATAGCTGAAACTCACAGTGGTAAACCACAAAAAGAATAATTTTATTTACAATTACAAGCCCCATCATTGGCTGGGCTGCCAATCCTCCCTGTAGTTCACAGGTGTCAAACTTCTGATCATCTCTCAACAGTACAGATTCAGAGATCTGATCGTAAAAAATAAAAAACACGAGTTAAGACAAATATGGTATACATAATTCCCTACGTTCTCAGAACTAAATATAACTACAACACTTCTTCGACAAATGATAAACAGCTAAACTATTTTAAATCACAAAGAATTTCGAATCCCTCACAGATAATATATATTCTGCCAACCAGAGCTCATCTTTTACTTTTGAGCGAAAAGTAAATTATCTAGCTCTAAATCCTACATTAAAGCCTGTCATACAGACTCAGTGTCTTGGGACGATGAGGAAACATTATGCCTAGCACTGCCACCTACACAGACAGCAAGCTGATTTTTTAACACTGCAACTGGAGTTGGAAGAACTCATGTTATGCTCCAGATCTGCCCGTTACCCGAAGTTAGCTACTACCTCTCTAAAAGTTAAAATATGTTCAACAAATAAATGAGGGAAAAAATAGCTGTTCTTCTTACCTAATTGGATTATATCAAATCAGTCTGAGGGGCAAGGTGGAAAAATATGAAACTGCTATTCTGTAAATCTTTAGCCACTATAAATTTGAGAGCTGTTACTAGGATTAGATGTTCAAAGAAATGTCTGATTACTTGAATTCAATATAAGATTAATTTCTTAATATTTCTGTATTCTAATGAGCTAGAACAGTGGTTTTGAGGTGATACAGAATCACCTATAGAATTTAAAACAACAATAAAAACATACATATAGCCCAGTATCTACCACTACACACTCAGATTTGGTGTCTGAGGTAAAGTCCAGAACTCAGTATTTTTTTTAAACATTACACTTAGATTCTGATGTATAATTAACTAGAGACAATACAGGATCAGATGAGCACAAATGTGAACCAATTACTACTACTACTTCAACAGAAACTTCGCTGCATATTTAAATTTAAAACTATAGTTTGACTCGACTTTTATTTCATTTTTATGGGACAGGTATATTGTAGAATTTCATATGCCCAAAGGCAAATGATAATTGACTTACAATTATGAAGAAATGGCTCTCTTTCTTCCCACGCCTTTCCTGTGTCTATGTGTGTAGAAGAGTTTACTATGAACGGCATATGGTTAGACAAACTTACTCAATTTAGACAAGTCTAAACTTGATTGCTATGGGTTGACTTTAAAAAACAATATAAATATCACCCAGTCACCTCAGAACTAGACTTGACTTCTTCTGTGGCTGGTTTAGATGTACCAAGAGTTGAAGTATCATTGCTGCAGTCAGACATACCTAAAAGTAAAATGTGTTAAGCACACATTAAGAGAGCTGTATCACTTCACTGATATTCTTACAAACATTCTACAACATAAATTATTTATTTGCAGTCAGAATTTGTTTTGCAAAACTATCTACAATCATATGAGTATCTATTGATTGTAACAGGTGATTCTAAAAACAAACACAAATTTAGGAAAAGTTTTTATGCAAAATGCAAAAATACATACTTCAATGACTAAAAAATAATTTCATTTAATCCTTTTGGATATGAAACTAGTCAAAAGATCAGAATGTCCACTTGATTTGACAGATGAAAAACTGATATCCAAAGATGTCAAGATATCAAAAGATGAAGCCAAAATGTTATTTACTTATGGCCTACATAAAATCAAAGTTTCAGATTAGAACTTAGACATGTTCCAGTTCCCTGGTCAGTGCTCTTTAATACTGTAACAAATGTAACTGCTCATTGTCAAAATCAAACACTAAAATCAGATTTCATTCAATACAACTTTAAGAGGCTATTTCTGTTTCTAACTTGTTCAACAATATTAGAGAATGCCAACTACAAATAAAAAATTAAAATTCAGCAGTGGCCACAGGACTAGAAAAAAAAAATCACTTTTAATTCCAATCTCAAAGAAAGGCAACGCCAAAGAATGTTCAAACTACAATATGATCATACTCATTTCACATGCTAGCAAGATTATGCTCAAAATACTTAAAGCTAGACTGCAGCAGTACATGATCCGAGAATTTCCAGATGTACAAGGTGGATTTAGGAAAGGCAGAGCAACCAGAGATCAATTGCCAATATCCGTTAGTGAGAGAAAGCAAGAGAATTCCAGAAAAAAACATCTACTTCTGCTTCACTGACTATGCTAAAGCCTTTAACTGTATGGATCACAACAAACTGTGGAAAATTCTTAAAGAGATGGGAATACCAGACCACCTCATCTGTCTCCTGAGAAACCTGTCCGCAGGTCAAGAAGTAACAGTTAGAACTGGACATGGAACAATGAACTAGCTCAAAATTGGGAAAGGAGTACAACAAGGCTATATATGGTCACCCTGCTTATTTAACTTATATGCAAAGTACATCCTGTGAAATACTGGGCTGGATGAAGCACAAGCTGGAATCAAGATTGCCCGGAGAAATATCAACAACCTCAGATATGGAGAGGACCCCACTCATGACAGAAAGTAAAGAGGAACTAAAAAACCTCTTGATGAAGGTGAAAGAGGAGAGTGAAAAAGCTAGCTTAAACTCAACTAAAGATCATGGCATCTGGTCCCATCATTTCATGGCAAACAGATGGGGAAACAATGGAAACAGTGATAGACTTTATTTTCTTGGGCTCCAGAATCACTGCAGATGGTAACTGCAGTCATGAAATTAAAAGATGCTTGCTTTTTGGAAGAAAAGCCATGACAAAGTTAGATAGCATATTAAAAAGCAAAGACACCACTTTGCTGACAAAAGTCCGCATAGTCAACGCTATGGTTTTTCCAGTAATCATGTATGAATATAAGAGCTGGACCATAAAGAAGGCTGAGCACCAAAGAATTAATGATTTCGAACTGTAGTGCTGGAGAAGACTCTTGAGAGTCCCCTGGACAGCAAGGAGATCAAACCAGTCAATCCTAAAGGAAATCAACTTTGAATATTCATTGGAAGGACTGATACTGAAGCTCCAAGACTTTGGCCACCTGATGTGAAGAGCTGACTCACTGGAAAAGACCCTGATGCTGGGAAAGATCAAGGGCAAGAGAAGAAGGGGGAGACAGAGGACAAGATGGATGGATGACATCACTGACTCAATGGACATGAGTTTGAGCAAATTTCAGGAGATAGTGAAGGACAGGGAAGCCTGATGTGCTACAGTTCATCAGGTCTCAAACAGTTGGACACAACTTAGTTACTGAACAACAGCAATAAGGAGATAGAANAAGAAGGGGGAGACAGAGGACAAGATGGATGGATGACATCACTGACTCAATGGACATGAGTTTGAGCAAATTTCAGGAGATAGTGAAGGACAGGGAAGCCTGATGTGCTACAGTTCATCAGGTCTCAAACAGTTGGACACAACTTAGTTACTGAACAACAGCAATAAGGAGATAGAAAAGTAAAATCTAATTCGAACTAAAAGAGTAGTCAGTCCTCCATATCTGCAGGTTCAAACAAAGATTGAAAATATTTTTTAAAAAGGAAAAAAAACACAACCCTTTGGAAAGTTTCAAAAAGCAAAACTTGAATTTGCCATACACCAGCAAATATTTACATAGCATTTACATTTGCATTACATTATATACTACAAATGTATACATATTATATACATATGTACTTATTAAATACATATTAGAAGCCTGGCATGCTGCAGTTCATGGGGTCACAAAGAGTCAGACACGACTTAGCAACTAAACAGTAACAACATAAGCAATTTAGAGATGATTCAAAGTATATGGGAGTATGTGCATAAGTTAGATGCAAATACTGTACCATTTTATACAACGGCCTTCTAATCTAAGAGTGTAAAAGAACCAATGCCCCACAGATATCAAGGGTGACCGTACTTTGAATCAAATTAAGGAGATAGATAAATAAGCACAAAACACCACATCAGGTACTGCAATGCAGAGAAATGGAGAAAACAAAAAAACTCATGAAATACAATGGAGCGAACGATTTTTGTGCATTCAGTCACTCAGTCATATCTGACTCTTTGTAACCCCATGGACTGTAGCCCTTCAGTCTCCTCTGTCCACGGGATTTCCCAGGTAAGAATACCAGAGCGGGTTGCCATTTCCTTCTTAAAACAATTTTACTGCTTGCCAACTGAATCCAGTACCACATTAAGAAAATAATACAACATGAACAAGTGGGATTTATCCCAGGGATGCAAGACTGTTCAATTCAGAAAATCTTTTAATATATAATATATTCATTAATCTAAGCTGAAAAACATGGTTTTCTACACAGATGAGAATCTACTGACAGAATTCAACACCCATTCACAATTCAATAATCAAGGAAGAAGGAATTAAGGGAGACATCTTCAACACGATACAGGCTTTAATCCTACAACCATTATCTTATTTAAAAAATAACAGAGGCATTTCCATTAAGACTAAGAACAATGCAAAAACCCACCATCTCTGCTACTATTCAACACTGAACTAGAGGTATTAGCCAATCCAGGGAGATAAGAAAAATCGATTATAAGATAGGTAAAGAAGTAAACATTCTTTTTGCAGATCATATAATAGTACACCTGGAAAACTCCCAAAAACTCAATGCTAAAACTAAGTAAAAAATAGAATAATTCAGTGAAAAAGTAGGATATAAAATTGACTTACAAAAGGAGTTTGGGGTTAACATATACACACTACTGTACATAAAACAGATAATTATTGAAATAATATTGAGAAGTAATCAAAGGACTTAATGGCAGAGAAAAATACTGTTTACAATAACAACAACAAAGAAGATTAAATAACTTAGGAATAAATTAAACAATGTATAAAGTCTATATGAAAAAAATGTTAACACGTAACTGATAAGGCCCTAAAGACTGAGCAAACAAAAAGACATATCGTGTTCGTAACTGTGATGTGATATGTGCATGCCAGTCACTTCAGTTGTGTCCAAGTTTTTGTGACCCCATGGACTGCAGCCCTCCAGGCTCCTCTGTCCACGGAATTTTCCCTGCAAGAATACTGGAGTGGGTTGCTACTTCCTTCTCCAGGGAATCTTCCTAACCCAGGGACTGAACCCACATCTCTTGCATTGCAGGCAGATTCTTTACCACTGAGCTACCAGGGAAGCCCATAATGATATTAAAGGAAGTCATTTCTTCCTTACTTAATTTACAAATTCAATGCAAGAAAAATGTACAAGTTAAATTATACAGTTAGACAAGTTACACTACAGTTGATACAGAAAAATCAAACATGCAACATAATGATAGCCAGGAAAGCAATGAAAAAGGAACATCACAGGAGGACTGAATTGTCAGACACTGAAACATACCATGAAGCATCTATAGTTAAAGCAGTGCAGCAGTAGCACAAGAAGAAACAGAGACCAGAATAAAAAGCCAAGTTAGACCATATGCACACACATCCTACACACAACAAAGGGACATCCTAAATCCCTTAATCACAAATGGGCGTACCAAGGAATGACACCAGGAAAATTAGGTAGCCACTTGGAAAAATACAAAATTAGATCCATATCTCATACCACACACAAGAATAAAATCCAAATGAATTAGGAATCTAGAGACAAAGAATGAAAACTCAAATAAATTGCTAAAAGAAAACACACAAGTTGTACTTTAAATTTTCTAATTCTAAGAATCTAGAGACAATTTTAAAAACTGATAAATTTGACTAAATAATTTTAAAACTGAATAACTTAAGTGTTAAAAAGACAAAAGACAACTGAAAAACTAGGGAAATACTTATACACTACATCATGGCATCTGGTCCCATCACTTCATGGGAAACAGACGGGGAAACAGTGGAAACAGTGTCAGACTTTATTTTTTTGGGCTCCAAAATCACTGCAGATGGTGACTGCAGCCATGAAATTAAAAGATGCTTACTCCTTGGAAGAAAAGGAGATATATGGAATATATATATGGATATATAATGGATATATATAAGGAATATGCTAACCTAGATAGCATATTCAAAAGCAGAGACACTACTTTGCCGACTAAGGTCCATCTAGTCAAGGCTATGGTTTTTCCTGTGGTCATGTATGGACGTGAGAGTTGGACTGTGAAGAAGGCTGAGTGCCGAAGAATTGATGCTTTTGAACTGTGATGCTGGAGAAGACTCTTGAGAGTCCCTTGGACTGCAAGGAGATCCAACCAGTCCATTCTGAAGGAGATCAGCCCTGGGATTTCTTTGGAAGGAATGATGCTAAAGCTGAAACTCCAG
>SJYA01005387.1:31565-48212 GCA_006410615.1 Neotragus moschatus
GAAACAGTGGAAACAGTGTCAGACTTTATTTTTTTGGGCTCCAAAATCACTGCAGATGGTGACTGCAGCCATGAAATTAAAAGATGCTTACTCCTTGGAAGAAAAGGAGATATATGGAATATATATATGGATATATAATGGATATATATAAGGAATATGCTAACCTAGATAGCATATTCAAAAGCAGAGACACTACTTTGCCGACTAAGGTCCATCTAGTCAAGGCTATGGTTTTTCCTGTGGTCATGTATGGACGTGAGAGTTGGACTGTGAAGAAGGCTGAGTGCCGAAGAATTGATGCTTTTGAACTGTGATGCTGGAGAAGACTCTTGAGAGTCCCTTGGACTGCAAGGAGATCCAACCAGTCCATTCTGAAGGAGATCAGCCCTGGGATTTCTTTGGAAGGAATGATGCTAAAGCTGAAACTCCAGTACTTTGGCCACCTCATGCGAAGAGTTGACTCAGTGGAAAAGACTCTGATGCTGGGAGGGACTGGGGGCAGGAGGAGAAGGGGACGACTGAGGATGAGATGGCTGGATGGCATCACTGACTCGATGGGCATGAGTCTGAGTGAACTCCAGGAGATGGGATAGACAGGGAGGCCTGGCGTGCTGCAGTTCATGGGGTCGCAAAGAGTCGGACACGACTGAGCGACTGAACTGAACTGAACGATAGGTTAATAGTCCTAATATAAAGAACTCTTAAAAACAAAGGGAAAAAAACAAAAAAACAGAAAGCAGGAAAAAGACATGAACAGACAATTCACAAAAAAAGATTAAAATAGTCTTTGAAATATAAAAAATGATCAAATTCACTCGTGTTAGAGAAATTCAGGTTAAAACAACACTGAGATACCATTTCTCGTCTATTAGATAAGCAAAATTTTTTAAATAACAAAACATTCTGTAACTGAGGATATGAGGAAACAGGCACTCAGGTACACTGCTGATGGGAATACAAATTTGTACATTCATTCTGGAGGGAACTTCGATAACGCCTGACAAAATCACACACGCACTTACTTTTGAACACAGCAGTCCATTTCTAGGAATACATCCTGGGAATACATCACCAGCAATATAAAACTACATACACACTGCCGCATTCTTCATAAATGTACAGTATTGGGGGAAAGGTACCTAAATGTCTACATATAGGAAGGTGATTGACTAACCTATGGCACATCCAGACAATGGAGTACTGCACAACTGTTGCAAAAAATGAAGATCTCTATGATATGCAGTACATTCCAAGACACAGTGATAAGTCAAAAAAAGCAAAGTTCAAAAGTACCTATAGATATGCTGTCTCAGTGTAAGAACAGAAAGGATACATGAAAATACATGCTTCTATTCACTGGAACAAAAATGCAGTAAACCAGAAACTATGGAGGTAGGTTACCTACAGGGAATACTTGAAAAAGGAATGCGGAAAACTAGGAAATGGGAGCAGGGTAGCAGGAATAAGGAAAAAGTGGCACTCCTTTGAATATTTAAATAATTCTGCCTCTTAGAACCACAGTAATTGAGAGAAATTCAAATAGCATAAAATCATAACAAATGAAACTAACTGTATTAAAAAAGGATAACCCAGGAAACGGAAGGGGGAACCGAGGATGGGCAAAGGGAGGAGGAGGAGAAAGTAGAGAAAGGGGAGGGGAAGAATGGGGGACGGAGAGAAAGTAAAGGCAGGACAAAAGAATATCCTGCCTGGACACTACGAGGCTAAAGACAGAGAATTAGATACAAAACCTATTAATACAGTATTTCTCACAGGGGTACAGGTTAATAATTCTTAAACTACTTTATGTGTGTAACACAACAAACATGTGAATAGAATGTAGGTACTAAAAACTTAAGTTTCTCACTGTTGGAGAAAAAATTACAAAGAAAGGAGAAATGCTAAATAAGCACTGTTATACTGGACTGGAAATAGCCATCAGTACTGTTTCTAACATATGTGTGTGTACATGTGTATATATGTTATACACACACATGTGCATGTATGTACTGACCTCCTAGCTCTGTCCCCTGAGTAGTAAGTGTTGCAGACGGATGTTAAAATAAAAGGGCAAAAGTTTGAGGAGAAATAGAATTCACATAATCTGCAAGTACCTCCTATAACTACTCAACTGAAAAAAGAACAACTGTAAATGTAGGACTCATAGTTCACAGTAAAGAAACTCAGCAGATCTCTCTCAAAGTGATTAAGTAATCTCCAGTAGTAAGAGATACCAAGAGCATAATCCCTAAGATGCTGAACTGAAGACAACATCATTTTTGTAGTATTCATCCCCTAAATGCATAAGTTCAGTCTAATGATGAGAAAACATTGGACAAACCCAAACTGAGGAACATTCTAGAAGATACTTGACCAGTACTTTTCAAAAGTGACAGGGTCATTTCATGGACTAGGAAAGTGTGAGAAATGTAGATATGGAAAGAGACTTTGGAGAAATGACTAATTTCAATGCGGGTTCCTAGACAGTATTCTGAAACAGAGAAAGGACAATCAGTTGAAAATTTGGGGAAATTCTAATAACGGCTGTAGTTTAGTTAATAATATTATACCAGTGTTAGTTTCCTATTCTTGATGATTATGTTACGGCTATGTGAGCATCAGGGGAAGAAGGTAAAAAATATAAGGAAACTACGATTTGTGCAAGTCTAAACTCAGATCAAAATAAAATTTTTTTAAGAACAGTAAAGAAGTCTGAGCAAAGTTAGAGGAATTACCCTCAGATAGGGAAGAGGAAACCTGTTCCACAGAGCAAAGAATCAAAGTCGGAAGGAACCCACAGAGATGGTGACGCGTGGAATGGAAAACAGAAGAAAGCTAGGGGAGCTCATTTTTGCTGTCTGCTCCCGTGTATGAGCCAGTAGCACCAAATAGGAAAACGTATCATTGTTACACAGCTCAGAAGACCAAATGATAGTTCTAGAATGGGGGCTGCTTACGGAATGACCACGGCACGGTTAGAAGTTTGCAACTTTCAGAGGTGAGAGGAGCTAGAGACTGAGTTAACAACTGAAAATGGCTTGGTGAGGAAGTCTCCACAGAAATCCCTGAACTACACGGTCTGGAGAAACTCTATGGTGAACACATCCATGTCCTGGAATCATGGAACACCCTAACTCACAGGGACAGAAGCTCCTGTTCTCAGACTCATTCCAGATCTTGTCCATTATATCACTTCATCTGGCTATCTACCTGTGTCCTTTACCATACCCTTTATTACTAATATATAATAAACTGCTAAGTATAAAAAAAAATCTCCTGGCAGACAGGGAAACGGGGAATCAAGTTTCTGAGAATTAAAGAGACAGGTACTATGTCTGTGTTTCATTCATATTATTTAAATGTTCCAACCTTAACATTTTTTAGAAGTTCATTTGTTCATAACTTTAATAACTGGCAACACTGGGAATGACAAGATTTAAAATTAACAACATTCACTAAACTTACTGTGACAACCACTTCATGATGCATGTAAATCAAATCACTATGCTGTATATCTTAAGCTTATACAGTGCTTTATGTCAATTATATCTCAAAAAAGCTGGAGGAGAAAATAAAACTTACGACTATGGGGGGGGAAGTGACTTGTAATATGTGCTGTTTAAGATATATGTTTTCTGATCTTTACATGAATTTAAAGTTATATTTAACAGTGATCCTCAAAATGATAAATCATTATTTCAAAACTACCATCAACGTTGAAGCTTCATAGCCTGGTTTATACTAAATGCCAAAAATACCTTGTCATCTCTGGGGTTCTACTTCTATAAATTGTCCAGAGTATTCATTAACTAATGAGTGTAAGAACCAGTGACCTATAAAGTGAATTACTAATTAGCATCTGTAAAAATGTATAATTAATATTACACAAAGTTTATACTTCATCCCACTGTTTGGAGTTGCTTTTAATTTATTATCACAATCACACTTTGTTTTCTACAAACTGAATAGACCAGTTCTATATCTGGGCTTTCCTGATGGCTCAGCGGTAAAGGACCTGTTCCAATGCAGGAGAGTTTAATGAGGGAGAATTCAATGTCCTACAACTGTTAAATGCATTCAGGATCTTTCTCAGGATCTTGTCCAGGAAAGAAAGGACAGGGAGGCAGAGATTTGCCAGGACCCTGGAAGATAAAAAGAAACACAAGACTCCATGGATACCAGAAAAGAAAAAAGTGCATTTACAATCGCCATGATGCTGAGGAGTTAAAGATTTACAAGTATAATACTAAAGAAAGACAGTTAAACAGAAATTATAACATGAACATTTCAAATTAAGGTACTCACATATCACAGGGCATCTGAAAAGGCATGCTCAAGGCACAGGAAAGCAAACATAAGCACGGCAGGCATAAACAGGACAAACAAGCACAGCACAGTAGAATGACAATTTACATTTCTGGAATGAAAATAAGTATGCTATTACGAAATCTAAAACAAAATTCACAAGCCGCCTAAGAAAATTCTTGAATTTTTATGATGAAATAAATACAAGTCTCCAAAGAACTACCTCAAGAGTTTTTCTTTGTAGATTACGTTAGTGAAAAAGTTGAAGAAGTACTATAAATAATTATGAAGGAGTTCTGCTGGAACTCATGGACAATGCTAGTGAGGTAGGTAACAGAAAATTGAGGGCAATCAGTAGCAAAACCTGGGCTTGCTTTGTCTGAACTTGCTTTAACTTCTCTAGACAAAGTATGTCACTGATTTCAGAGACTGGTTACTGACTAAAAGAAAGTGGCTCTATTTCTTTTGCTCTAGATAGAATCTATTGAAATATACCTATTTTTTCTTGTTCGTAGATTAAATAAAAGAATGGTTAAGATTTGTTTTTATTTCATAATTCAATACTAATCTTCAAGTTGCACTGATTGGTTTACAATAAAAAATTATAAAGCTAAAAACTTAGTTTTCTTAGTCAAAACAATCTAAAATAGTAATTTTTTTTTATGACGATAGCTTCCTTAATCTACGAGGAAAATCCTTTTCCCTACAATCAATGCAAATGATGTTAAACTCAAAGCAGTTTACCATACAACATGTTCAAAGTATATTACACTTTCTTTCATAAGTAGAATAATCAAATAAAATTCACAAAATCATATATATATGTATTATACTGCTATCTTTATTTCAATAACTATCTGGTATCTGTAAAAGCTATGTTGTTAGACACTCATTAGTCCTTTTAGGTAGTAATAAATTCAGTTCATGTTGCTCATTAAGATAAACACACAGTCTAGACAATTCAAAAGTAGAAAACTCTGACAAAATATAGTTAATTCTCAATTATATATAGTAATGAGAAACAATTTAAAAATCAACATAACAGAGATTCAACTATTTTCATCCTCATCATTATCACCAGTTTCTAACCAAGTGACAAAATTAACCACTTTGGAGAAGTCTTTTTATTTGCCCCATTCAGACTGTGTTACAGAGAAACTAATGAGAAGTCAAATGATAAGACTCTCAAAGCTAAATTACTCCCTGAAAAGACAACTAGTCGTAAATAAACTCTAAATTATTCAATGTACTGTGGCCTCATTCTTCACAGATGGCTGGCTAAGGTCCAGAACACTAGCAGTGAGGTGCAGCAGAGAACTGGAGAGTCCCTTTAGTTCCTTTATTAATTTCCAAAACCATATAAAATAAACCACTCAATATTCACAGGTATTTTTTCAATGGAAAAAAGCTCAGAGTAAATAATCTAAGAAACAGTTCAGTTCAGTCGCTCAGTCGTGTCTGACTCTTTGCAAGCCTCCATGGCGAACCGCAGCACGCCAGGCCTCCCTGTCCCTCGCCAACTCCTGGTGTCCACCCAAACCCATGTCCATCGAGTTGGTGATGTCATCCAACCATCTCATGCTCTGTCGTCCCCTTCTCCTCCTGCCCTCCATCTTTCCCAGCATCAGGGTATAGCTTAGTAATACAGATACAGATGGCTATATAGAAATAGATATAGGATGCTGGGGCTGGTGCACTGGGATGACCCAGAGGGATGGTATAGGGAGGGAGGTGGGAGGGGTTTCAGGACGGGGAACATGTGTACACCCGTGGCAGATTCATGTTTATGTATGGCAAAACCAATATAATATTGTAAAGTAATTAGCCTCCAATTAAAATAAATAAATTTAAATTAAAAAAAAGAAATAGATATGTATAGATATGTGTGTTTACATGAATCAGTGCATATTTCTTAGAAGCAACCCTAGCAACAGTGAGCACACACAATGCCCAGATCTTGGTTTCTAATACCATTCTCCAATAAAGGGCACTGGAGCTCCTTGGAGAAATGGCTGATTCTAGGACTGGGGCAGGATATATACAAGATGAGCCTGGAGCATCTCATACTGCTGGAAAGAAGAACGTGCTTTTTAAAAAAAAACCCACCAGAACAGAACAACAAAAAAAAACTCAAAAGAATATAAGAACCAACTGAAAAAGCTTCTAAAGGCCAAAGCTGGAACAATCTGAGCAACAAAATTAATAAACACTGGATTATATACTATATTACCGTACAAAGTAAGACTGGATTTTATGCAAAGTATAAAACACCCAAGAGTCAATCAATACTGATGTAAATAAATGATTGAATAAATAAATATGAGAAAAGAAGCAAATCTCCTTTGCAGAAAAATCCCCCCAATTTATGTACATACCACTGTTAAGGTGGCAGAACATAATACCCCACACATTAAGAGTGTGTTTCATATAATGACTTGTTTCTAAAAAGTACAATATACAAAGCGGGGTGGGGTGGGGTGGGGTGTAACTTTACAATGTACAGAGATGACACTGTCAAAACCAGGTGATCAAAGTTGGTGATGTCATCCAACCATCTCATGCTCTGTCGTCCCCTTCTCCTCCTGCCCTCCATCTTTCCCAGCATCAGGGTACAGCTTAGTAATATAGATACAGATTAAAGTTAACATCAACAATGGTAGGCAGACTGACAGTATCTACTCTTGATCCAAGAACTGCACTTCACCTCAGTGGTCTTTCTCCCCAAGCACGTTACCGGTTGAATAATGAGAAAAGAATCACACAAACCCCAACTGAGGCACAATCTACCATCACCTGCTCCTGTGCNCAGCTTAGTAATATAGATACAGATTAAAGTTAACATCAACAATGGTAGGCAGACTGACAGTATCTACTCTTGATCCAAGAACTGCACTTCACCTCAGTGGTCTTTCTCCCCAAGCACGTTACCGGTTGAATAATGAGAAAAGAATCACACAAACCCCAACTGAGGCACAATCTACCATCACCTGCTCCTGTGCCCTTGCCTGGAGAATGCCATGGACAGTGGAGCCTGGCAGGCCATGGTCCACGGGGTCGCAGAGAGTTGGACCCGACTGAGGTAACTGAGCATGCACGCAGCACTGTAATTGCCTGACCTGACATCCTCAAAACTATCACCAGTCATCAACAACGAGGCGTCCTTGCAAGAGGCTGCCAAGAGGACACACGACAACTAAGCTCTGGATTTATTCCAGGGTGGAATCCTGCGATAGAAAAAGCACGCTGGGAGAAAACTGAGGCCTCTCCACACACATTAATGATGTATAAATACTGGTTCACAAATTGCCACAAATGTGCCATACTAATGCAATATGTTAATAATGTGGGAAACTGGGAATACTGTACACAGGAATCTGTACACTCTTTCTACAATAATTGTTAGTCTAAAACTATTCTAAAATAAGTTTACTATAAAATAATCAAAGAATATTGTGCTACAGTATTATTACATAACATGTATTGTTTTGTTAATATTAATACAAACTTATGCTATTAAAATATTTTCATGCACTTGGAAAAAACAATATAACTGGCAATTTAACTGTTATATTTACAAATATTTATATTTAAAATCCTGTATTACAAAATTCCATGAACTGAAATCTTTCATACTATCAACTTGGAAATTCAATCAATATTTAGGTGTCAGGAACTGAGACAGGTCCGTGGGAGTCAATGAGCCAAAAAAAATAAGACGTGGTCCCTGTGTGCATGGAAATGGAGAGTGGAAGAGAAAGACAACCATACAATCACACGTATAAATGTAAACTGCAACTGTGGTAAACGTATGATGTTACTGTATCATCAGAGAGGTTAGATTATGTGCTAAAGAAGCAAAACTTCAGTTGAGGTGTGAAGGATAGTTAGAAGCCAACAAGTGAAACAAAGTAAAGAAAGAGTGGTCTAGACAGGGAGAAAAGCATGTGCCACAGCCGTGTAATGCAAGAGCAAGACGAGTGCAAAGGACTGGTGACAGCCAGCGTGGGTGAAACCGAGAGTTGTGGCTGGAGGGCGAAGCGCTGTTACGGAGCTTTGTTTTTACCCAAAAAGCAATGAGAAGCCATAAAAAGATGGGGAGGGAGGAGGGAAGGGTTGACAATCAGATGTGTGTTTCAAAATAAATCACTGTGCCTTTAGGATGGATAATGGATTAGAGATGATCTCAAGGAGAAGTGGGTAAACAAGAAAGAAGGCTACTGTAGAAATTTCAAGCAAGATTATGGTAACAAAGTAAAGTGGTGGTAGTGGAAATGGGAAACACTAGACAGATTTAAGAGATATTTAGAAAGTAAGACTAATAAAAACTTGTTGACAGACTGGACATATCAGGGAGAGGGAGTGAATAAGGGTCACTCCTACTTTCCCGGAGTTTTGAACTGGAAAGATAATGGAGTCATTCACTAAAATTAAAAACAAAGAAAGAGGAAAAAACATATTGGGGAGGGGGTTGGGAATGAGGGAGACATCAGTTTAGTTTCAGACCTTGTATATGAGAGATCTTTAATATATTCCAGAGACATGCCAACTTAAAGCAAGATATACAGATCTAGAGCTCAGAGGAGACAGGAAACACTCACATCCTTAGAAAAGCTGACATCTTTATCCTAGAAAAGCAGCTAACCATAATCCCCAAACACCCAAGGAAAATATTAGACTCTGACCATCTGGATTTAGTTAAAACAAAAAGCTGAGAAAAAATACGGCAGTAATACTTCATCAGCTGGAACAAAAACTACACAGCATGCGAAACAGATATTTCTAAAAATCTTATTTCAATGGTATATTTATTATGTCACCAACCACATAGTATTTTAAAAATTTAGCAGGGCTGGCCAATGTCTTTGGAAATATCCAACACCTGCGCTGGGCAATTAAGTGGAGACTATACACCCTATTTCATCTTAACTAATTTAAACAGCCACATGTGGCAAGTGGCTACTCCGTCAGACAGCAGCAGTTTAGGGCTTTCTCATGAATTTCATCCAATCCCCAACATCTACTTTGTGAATTAACTGACAGCAGGTGTGAGGGATACAGGGATTAAAGAAGTAGACTCTTCCATTCCATTTGCTCATTATCTGAATTTTTATTTCAAGAATATATCTTAGTTGTAATGCTGAAAATATGCTTAATTTTAAAAGTAAATAATACACTGTACAGAAAAATGAGGAAATACAGAAAAACAAAAATAATCTATAAACGTACCTTTAAGAAACAATCTACAGTTTACATTCAGTCAAACATGAAGAGGATCTACATTTTTAGCCCTTCTGTCAGGAGCACCAATGGCTCCAGTTACTCTCTGAGTTTGATCACAAGTCTCTTCTCCCCCATCCCCATCCCCAACACTTCGGAAATCCTAGAAGAAAGCCTTCGGCTCTAGAACTCCACTTCAAGGCTGCCAAAAACAAACACTTAATAGTCCTCTTGCTTACCTCCCTTTCACCACCATCACCCTCTGCCACCAACGGCTCACACTTTAACCAGAAACCACAATGTCACAAAATCATTTAGTCACTACAGTGAAAGAGAGTACATGCTTTGGAGTCAAGCAACTTTGTGAGTCTCCTTTAATTAGTCCAATTAGTTGGACTAATTACTTCTGCTGGTTTCTACAGCTGTTTCTTTAACAGAAAATAATAAAACCTAAAACACATAAAGCATCTATATATAAAGCGTAATGCCTAGCCTGCTACAGACGTCTACATCCTGGTGCTATCCTAGATACTTAATGTAGAGCTCTGACACAAAACACAGAGCCATCCTAGAGGTTATATTCCCCTGGCTTAACCCCAGGGACTCTTTCTACCAGGGATGTGAATTCCTGACCCACCCCTTATTAGGTACTTTACAAAGTACTTTACCAGAATACCATATTCCTCTTCTCTTGGACAAAGCTTTTCCAACCAACGTGCCAAGAATGGATTATGGATGTGCTGAAATACTGACACCCCCCACTCCCTGGCCCCTTCAGCTTTCAGGGAGCCAGGGAGTCTGCCATACAGATAATCATTTTAAGTGTGCCATGATGCAATGAAGTTTGGAAACCGTGCTCTAACACACTATCTCACGCTGGCAGAACGCTGGAGCTGGCAGCTTCCTTCCGCTCGATGATTTAGGTCTCACCACCAACTCTGTCATTCTTACGATGCTGCGTCAAAGACAGTGGTGTCACAGTTCTCCCAAAGGATCAAAAAGGATCAAGCCTGAACATCAAGGAGCTGCGAGTCCAACGCCACACAGATACACAAAACGTGAAACAAAAACTCTCAGGTGACAATATGGCAGAGATGCTACCAAATTTTCACAAAACATCTGAGCAATTTCCAGCAATATCTGCCTATAACTATTTTAAGGCAGAAGTTTAGAAGTAATGGAGGAAAGAGGAAAGAGAAAGTCACAAAGGAAAGAGAAAACGAAAATGTGTACTTTTGTAGAGAACAGCTGAGGATTTGTAAGAGCTGTTCAGTGGCTTCCATGACTGGCTAAAGTAGGAGACACTAAAGAGAACAAGATTATTTTCAAGTTCCTTTGTTTTAGTCTTTTTTTTTTTTCATACTTCCTAGAACTAGTGCTGGTGAGTATCTGACTTTTAGACCGTTATAGTCCCTAAGTCATCATCACCCATATTTTATGGAACTACTCTTTCCAGTCTGTGCATATATCATTAGTTTTTTCATCCATAACCGTATTCTCTTAAATTCCCTATTAAATTTACTTACTCCATCCTCAATTTATTCCTTATCCCATCCCAAATTCATCATTCTGGAATGTATTTACACCTCCAGACTCTTACAATGCTAAGTCTATACGTAAAGCCTTATTTTCACATCTTCCGCTCCTCATTATGTCATCTCACACACACAGAGATTGTTATCTACCCCATAGGAAAACTATCAAATGACACTCCACAGGCCTCCTCCAAATTCATTTCTTTTTGTCATACTTTTTGATATGAAATCAGGTGTTCAATTGTTGAAAATTAATAAAGGAAGAGAACTTCTTAATGTCTGAGAGAAAATCAGGTGAGATACCTCCAACTTGTACCGAAAAAGATGTAAAGAAAACCTGCTTGAAGCAGTCTGGAGCAGTAGTTGCCTGGATTCAGTAGCTCACTCTGGATTCAGATAACCCAGGTTCAATCCTGGCTCCACCAGTGTAATCCTGAGCAGATTAGCTTCAGTTAATCAGTTAGTTCCAATTTCTTTGTCTGTGTGCATGCTCACTCAGTCGTATCCGACTCTTTGCAACCCTATGGACCGTAGCCGGCCAGGCTCCTCTAGCTATGGAATTCTCCAGGCAGAAATACTGGTGTGGGTGGCCATGCCCTCTTCCAGGGGATCTTCCCGACCTTGGGATTGTGTCTATTGCGTCTCTGGCACTGGTAGGCCGATTACTTACCACTGCACCACCCGGGCAGAGAAGGCAATGGCACCCCACTCCAGTACTCTTGCCTGGGAAATCCCACAGACGGAGGAGCCTGGTAGGCTACAGTCCATGGGGTCGCTGAGTTGGACACGACTGAGCGACTTCACTTTCACTTCTCACTTTCATGCACTGGAGAAGGAAATGGCAACCCACTCCAGTGTTCTTGCCTGGAGAATCCCAGGGAGGGGGAAGCCTGGTGGGCTACAGTCTATGGGGTCACAGAGAGTCGGACACGACTGAAGCAACTTAGCAGCAGCACCACCACCACCACCTGAGAGGCCCCTCTTAATCTACAGAAATGAAAAGCTTAGGCGAGTTACAGGGCTGCTGCGAGGGTGGGATGAGGTGGGTGGTCACACAAAGCACCCAGCACGAGACGGACGGCGCCAGCTATCAGTCTTCTGGCTTCCTCATTACCTTAGAAGGAAACCAATTTAGCAGGTTTCGATTTCTGTCGCCCCTCAAAAGTAAGGATGCTAGATAGAGGGAAAATTAATATTTGAGCAGAAGACACTGGTCACTCTGTATGGACTATGATGAGCTGTATAGTTTCAAGTTTAAACATTCTATAAAATAGGCGTCAAACATTTTAGAAGGTCAACCCTTGATCAACAAACACTTCATCAAATCAGCAAATTTCAATATGCACTCTAAACTTACATTAAGTTTGGAAGGATATTAATATATTCACAAAAAGAATTATCATTAAATTCTTAACCTAGAGGTAATATGGAGAGAAAGGAGATGTCAAGATGAGCAGCAGCATGCCGAAGACTTAGGGACCACACCAGTGAAACATGCTTTGCCCTTTCTAAATAAGCTGAAGGCCGAAGTAGATACCTTAAGTGAAAAATTAAAAAATGAAAACAAAGTACAGTAGAAGTTTAAACTTTTACTGAGCTGTACCCAGTGGGTTGGTGATATTTAATATGTATTCAATAATCATAAACATATCCATTTACAAATCCACTGGATCTCTACAACATTGGCCACAGAGAGCTATCCCTAAAAAGAAACCTCAAAACCACAAATCAGGAACTAAATAAGTAGGCAGCCTTACTTCCTTCTCTAGGTCTAGGAAGGAATTTAGAAACACTGAAATTCTGAAGTACCTAGAGATTTCATCACTACAAAGCTAGAATCTCTGCATTCTACTCTCCATGGTGCCCAAACTAGCTATGTAGAGTTTGAAAAGAAAAAAAAGCTCCACAAGAAAAACCCCAAAAAACGGTTTTCATTAACTTTAAG
Organism: Neotragus moschatus; assembly: GCA_006410615.1. Classification (NCBI taxonomy): domain Eukaryota; kingdom Metazoa; phylum Chordata; class Mammalia; order Artiodactyla; family Bovidae; genus Neotragus; species Neotragus moschatus. The sequence continues at coordinate 44,568 of SJYA01005387.1, forward strand.
AAGACACTGCCTACGGAGTGGTTTTTAATCTACTGGAGATTATATATCTCATTTAAGAATTTTCTTCAGAGGGGAGAAAATGCACTGAAACAAAACTTTGCCCATAATTTTAGGGGTGGGGATGAGGAAGTCCCCTGAAACTCACAGACCATGGACTCCCTAAGGCATGACCTAGGATTTAGGCAAACTAGTTTATCAATTTGAAAAAGAAGGAAAGTAACTGAGGCAGAAATTTTAACCCCCAAAATAAAATAAGATTAGAAATATTTGCTTTTTTCTCAGCGAAGGAGTGTTAGACCTGGTGGCTGGGAGGGAGGGTTGAACAAGGAAAAGCAAAAGTGGGATTAAAACAGTAATGACATGTACTCTGTTGTCTTCAAATCGAAAGAGCAGCAATAAAAGGGCCAACTCCTGCAGCCTTAACAGGGGAAGGATTTAACATAACCAATTCTTGTGCACATTCCCACACCAGGGAGGTTAATTAAACAGCAAATGGGAACACACACACACCTGCCACTTTTGCAGGTGAAAGCACAAGTTTAACAAAAGCCCTTCAAATCTTCCATCTTTTTCCTTAAGAACCGACTCAGAGAAATTACATGTTTTAATCTAGGAGAAAAGGAAGGGAGGGGGACAGAAATCCTAAAAGGGGGATGGTTAAAAGGATGTGCAGGAAGTGGAAAGTACAAACTTTTTGACATCAAAGAGCTCAACAGGGCGGATAAGAACACAAAGGAAGTAATAATAAAATAAAGTAAAAGGGAAAAGCGTCTAGAAACTGTTCTTAAAAAAACAAACAACAACAACAAAAACCTCTTTCCTTTTTCCTAGACACGTAAACAGTAGTAACTTGGCAAAGAGGAACGGACGAGACGACAGCACAACTTCCTTCCCAAACTCCAGCATTCCTTGGACGTCCTCGCCAGCAGTCAGGCTTGGGACATTTCCTAGGCAAGGCTCCTCCCTGCACCACAGCCTGAGGAACCTCTAGCAGGGACTATCGCTGCGGGAGAGAGGAAGTGGCGGATGCAGGGAAAGATCAGCAATACAGGCTGGATGCCAAACCTGAGGGTGGCCCACTGGCAGACTCAGTCGAAAAGACCCGGATCCTGCAGTCCCTTGCCCCACTCAATGCATTCACAACCCGGAGGGTGCCGCCCTGGGAGGGCCGTTCCTACCTCTTCACCCGGCTGTTTCGGGGGCACACTCAGGGTGACAAGAGGGACGAAGGGGTAGAAATCCAAGGCCGAGTACCTGGGTAGAGAGAGATGGCACACACAGTCTAAGGACAGGAGTGCCCTGTGAGAGTACGGAACAGCGAACCCCAGAGGCAACGTGTCCGGCGGGGCAACCAGCTCCAAGCAGCCTTTCCCCGCCTCCTTCCCAGCCGGCTAGCTCCGCCCTCACCTGTCTGCAGGGAAGCCGGCAGCACTCACGTCGAGGATTATCCCTGCCTCTGCTCCTTGAAGTCGCCTCAGCCCTGGCCAGAAGTGAACGGAAACGCGACCTGGGCCTTTTCCTTCTTCCCCTCCCGCCACGCACCTCGGCTCCTCAGGGGCGGGGAGCAACTGCAACTGTCACAGCCTCACACTGACCAACCTCCGAGGCTACTCGGACCGGCAGCCTCTCCACCGGCGGCGGCCTACAGCTCCTGCGCCGGGAGCANTTTTTTTTTTTGGCTCCTCAGGGGCGGGGAGCAACTGCAACTGTCACAGCCTCACACTAACCAACCTCCGAGGCTACTCGGACCAGCAGCCTCTCCACCGGCGGCGGCCTGCAGCTCCTGCACCGGGAGCAGCGGAGCCGGAAGTGAGGGGACCCTTACCACAACTTCTTAATCTGTTTACCAGTCAGTTGCCATCTAGGTTGCTTTCATGTCCTGCTGTGGTAAATAGTGATGCCTTGAATACTGGAGCACATGTGTTTGTTAGAATTATGGTTTTCTCAGGGCACATGCCCAGTAATGGAATTCTTGGATCATATGGTAGTTTCAGTCTTAGTTTTTTAAGGAATTTATCTCCATACTGTTCTCCATAGTGGCTGTACAATTTACATTCCTGCCAATAGTGCAAGGGGGTTCCCTTTTCTCCACACCCTCTCCAGAATTTATTGTTTGTAGATTTTTTGACAGTGGCCATTTTGACCAGTGTGAGGTGGTACCTCATTGTAATTTTGATTTGCATTTCTCTAATAATGAACTCTGTATATTTTATAAAACATGTTTGAATTCATGCCTTGATGGGAGCCTTAAATTGGTGATGAACTGATTTTTCAGAAAAGAAAATTGAACTTTCCTTAACTAAACCAGCAGAATTTTACTCCCTAGTTTTTTTACTCCCCCAAACCATTGCTCCCGTGAACCCCACATCACTTTCAGACCAAATATCATGAGGAGGGGATGGTTCTGTAAACATGAGGTCTGGCCAAAGGTTCGAAGCTTTGGATTTGACTCTGAGTGATGGAGACACACTTTCTTGATCAACATGATGAAAAGTTTGTGGAATATGACATCCCTGGGACTTGGTCACCTCTCTGCTGTGTACTAGTTATAGTTATCTTGATCAAGTTACTGCTCTGGGCCTCAGTTTCCCCTTTGTAAAAGGAGTAAGATAAAAAGTGGTGAAGATTCAGAGATTCTGCATGCAGTGTGCCTAGCATTGTATCTGGGATGTCAGATGTGCCAGTAAGTGTTGGTTACTGTTTTAATGCGCTCAGGCTGCCACACTAATATACTGTGGACCTGGTAACTTAAACAACAGAAATATGTTTTCTTGTGGTTCTGGAAGATAGAGATCCCAGATGAAGCCTGGCAGGGTCAGCTTCTGATGAGAATGCTCTTCTTGCTCATAGATGGCTGCTTTCTCAGTGCATCCTCAGAAGGCCTTTCCTCAGGGCACAAAGAGAGGGAGAGCATGTGAGTGAGTGAGTGTGGCCCTCTCGTGTCTCTTCTTATAGGGACACTAATTCTGTCAAATTAGGGCCACATCACTGCAGACTCATTTCTTTCCTGATTCCAAATACTCCAGTATTCTGGCCTGGAGAATCCCATGCACAGAGGAGCCTGTAGGGCCACAGTCCATAGGATTGCAAAGAGTCAGACATGACTGAAGTGACTTCACACGCAGGCATGTGGAGTTATAAGGTTTCCATATATGAATTTTGAGGAAGATACAAATATCGAGCCCATAACAGCTAATGTTATCAGTATTCTTTTCTTTATCAGTATTACTGAAATGGGGCTTCCCTGGTGGTCAGTGCTAAAGAACCCACTTGCCAATTCAGAAGATATGAGTTCAATCCCTGAATCAGAAAGATTGAAACCCACTCTAGTATTCATGCCTGGGAAATCCCATGGATAGAAGGAACCTGGCAGGCTCCAGTCCATGTGGTTATGAAAGAGCTGGACACAACCGAGTGGCTAAAAACAACAACAAACATTACTAAAGTGAGTGCTGTGGTAGTTGTACAGAAGGAGCAAGGTGTGACAGATTAGAGTCAGGGCAAATGCCATTGCAGAGAAGCAGGTAGGAAGGGAGAGGAGAGAGGAGTTCTACAGGTAAGTTCAGATCAGTTCAGTCAGTTCAGTTGCTCAGTCATGTCCGACTCTTTGCCACCCCATGAATCGCAGCACGCCAGGCCTCCCTG
>SJYA01005388.1:0-25657 GCA_006410615.1 Neotragus moschatus
ATTTTCCACAATTTCTTGTGATCCACACAGTCAAAGGCTTTGGCATAGTCAATAAAGCAGAAATAGATGAACATCAAGGTTCAAAATCATCAGTTCTTCCTCACTCAGCCGTTTTTGTGGTTCAACTCTCACATCTGTTCATGACTAGTAGAAAAATCATAGCTTTGACCATATGGAGCTTTGTCGGCAAAGTTGTATCTCTGCTTTTTAATACACTGTCTAGGTTTGTGATAGCTTTTCTTCCAAGGAACAAGTGTCTTTCGTTTCATAGCTGCAGTCACTGTCTGCAGTGATTTTGGAGCCTGAGACGATAAAATCTGTCACTCTTTCCATTGTTTCCCCATCTACTTGCCATGAAGTGATGGGACCGGGTGCCATGATCTTCGCCTTTTGAATGTTGAATTTTAAGCCAGCTTTCCCACTCTCTTCTTTCACCCTCATCAAGAGGCTCTTTAGTTCCTTTTCAATGTCTGTCATTAGAATGGTGTCATCTGCATATCTGAGGTTGCTAATTGCTCATGGAGAATTTTTGCTATAAAACAGGGTGGCCAAGTTTGCTTTTAGGTGATATGTGAAGAGAGCAACTGATGGTTTGATTCTGGGGAGAAGAACCCCAGAGAAGGTTTGATGCAGGGGTTGTAAGTTCACTGTCAGCCTGGTTTTCTGGACTCTCCCAGGGCCTAAACTGTTGAGCAGAGGTCTGGGTGTGGTGTGGGGGGTGTGGGCGGAGGGGAGGAAGGGGCGGTCAGGCCAGATTCTCCCTGCACTGGGCATGGGAATGATTACACATGGCTTTGCCCTTCAAAGTCTGATGAGTGCTAGGTGTGAGGAATGATGTTTGACACGTTTCCTAGGGACCTGTTGGCAGCTGGATTAAGACGATGTGCACAAGCCTCTAGTTAGTGTGCTGAGATGGGCATCTGTGAATCCGAAAACTGTGAATCTGGGCAAATGCACTTGAGCTTCTTGAGACCAAGCCCTTTATTGCTCTTCCTTCTGTCACTTGTCCCGTAGAATAGTGGTCCCCGACCTTTTGGCACCAGGGACCGATTTCGTGGAAGATAATTTCCCCACGGACCGGGATGGGGGAATGTTTTTGGAACGATTCAAGTGCATTACATTTATTGTGCCCTCTGTCTCTGTTTTTATTACATCAGCTCCACTGCTGATCATCAGGCAGTAGATCCTGGAGGCTGGGGACCCTGGCTGCAGGACTGAGCCCTGGAGAGTCCCGGTCCCCTTACAGATTAGCTGCCCAGTTGTGAGATTCTCAGAGCCTTCTTTTCTTCTTCTGGTACCTGGAACATTTCGTGCTGATCTGCTCCCCTGAGAAGCTGATTGTAGGCCCTGGCAAGCTGCCGAGTAGGACAGCAGGTGGCCCAGTAAAGGCCACTCGAGCGTAAGCCCCCTTTGCCATGAGTGGTGTGCCAGGCGGCTGCTGAGGACCACAGGGCCAGCGCCGCTCACTGCGTGTCTCAGTGCATCCTGGCTGCTATACAAAGACCACGTTTGGTGGCTCATAAGCAGCAGACGTTTATTTCTCACAATTCTGGAGGCTGACCATCCAAGACTGTGTGGTTGGTGGTTCTGGAGACTGGATGTCCAAGACTGTGTGGTCAGTGAGGGCCCACTTTGGGAGCAGACTCCTGTGTTCTCATGTAGAGGAAGGGGCCGGGGGCTCTCGAGGGTCTCTTTTACAAGGGCATTGGTCCCATTCATGTAGGCTCCACCCTCCTGACCCAACCACCTCCTAAACGCCCCATAGGAATTTTAGGGGAACACAAACCATCCCATTCTGGCCCCCTAAAATTATGTCCTTCCCACATGCAAAATATACTCACTCCATCCCAACAGCCCCCAAATCTTAACTCACTCCAGCATCCACCCCAAAGTCTCCCCTAAATCAGATCTGGGGAGACCCGAGGTGGATTCACCCTGGGGCATAGTCCTCTCCAGCCATGGGCCTGGGGAACCAGACAGTCAGTGGCACTGAGCTCCAGCTCATGCGCTCGATGGACACAGGGAGGCCAAAGGAACCGAAACGTCGGCATTGGAGCAGGGAAAGGTTTACCGCAGGGCTGAACAAGGACAGATGGGTAGTTTGTGCCCCCCAAATCTGGAACCCTTGAAGGCTTCAGCAAAGCATTTTTAAAGTCCAGGCCGTTGGGGCAGGGGGCCAGTGATCACAGGGTAGGTGATCAGCTCGTGCACGGCTCTGATCTCTCACTGGCTGATGGCAACAGGGCAGGGTCTCAGGGGCTAACATCATCAGTCCTCAGGCTCCAGTAGGTCTGGGGGCTACTTGCTTATGGTCTTCAAGTAGTTAACACCTTCCATTTGGTGGGGGTGGGGCTTTCATGTGTGTAAAACCACTCAAGAAATGTACAACAGAGGATGTGGGCAACACACCTACCCTGGGAAGGCCCCCTTATAGGGTCCTGCTTGGTTGCAATAAGCTGCGTGCTTCCAGAACAGAGTGGAAGGTCAGGCAGAGGGTGAACATTCCCATTCTGAAAGGGGAAGTGGGAAGGCAGCGTGACAAGTCCTAAGTGAGCCCAAAGCCTTAAGGCCCACTGGGGGATGGTCCTGCCCCAAGGCTTTGCTGTGCAGAGCCTACTGCACCCTCCTAGGCTGGAATCGCAGGCCAGGGGTTCTTCTGGTCTGGGGCCGCCCCACACCCACACATTGCTCTCTGCCACAGGCTTTGGGCATCTCCATCCTTCAACTCTGAGTAGAAGTAACTGTGTGTAATCTCCCGCCCCCAGCCCTGGGGGTGTGCACATCCCTGGTCAGAGACAGCACTGGTCAGAGTGCAGGCCGTCATACAGGGTCACCCCCGTGCCACACCAGGCCACTCCTGGGGCTGCTGAAGAGGCCAAGATGGGTGGGGCGCAGGGTAGCCGGGCCCCCAGGAGAGCATTCTGCCCTGTGTGCCCTTTCCCTCTGGGCCTGTGCTGGGAGGGCTGCCCCCTGAGCCGTGAGATGCCTTGGGGCCCATCCTCCCTTGTCACGGAGGCCAATCCCGGCCTCTGTTTACTCTGTTGAGATGCTGTCTAGTCTCCCTGCTAGATGAAAATGGCCAGTTCACCTCCGTCCAGAGCAAGTCCAGCCACACCCTCTGTGTTCTTCCCTGAATAAGCTTTCTCAACCTTTTCCGTGTCAATGGGCTGAGCATCTCCCAACTCTCTAAGCTCTGAGTCCTTTGTGATTAGAAGTCCATCTTTAGGTCATTTCTCTCTTCTTGCATTTTGCTGTAAGTACTCAAGAGAAGCTTTGCTGCACTTTCAACACTTTGCCTACATGTTTCCTCAGTCAAATTTCGTCATTCACAAGTTGTCTTCCATAAAACACCAGGAAAGAAGCAGTTCACCAAGCTCTTTACCTCTTTATAACACGGTTGCCTTTCCTTCAGTTTGCAATAACATGGTTCCTGTTTCCACGTGAGACTCATCAGAATGGCCTTCCCCATCCCTCTTTCTACTAACATCTGCTTGTGACCACGTAGGTTTCTCGAAGGAGGCTGGGGCACTCCCTACAGCTCCCCTGTCCCGAGCTTTCACCGCACTCGTTCTGTCTGTCCATGGTGATGCAGGCTTTTTCTAGCACTCCTCTGAACTCTTCCACTCTGCACGTTGCTCAGTTCCAAAGCTGCCTGGGCGTCTGTAGGTGTCTGTAGCATCAGCACCCACTCCTGGAAACAATGTCCTCTGTTGTCGCAGTGCCTCCACGGGAGGGAGGTTTGGCTCCCCTCCTCTCTGCAGGTATGGGCACATCTGGGAGTGACCCTGGCCCAGAAGCAAGGGGGCAGGAGCTGCCCAGGGGGAGGAGTGAGGACAAAAAGGTGAGAGGTGGCCTGAGCCCTGACCCCAAGTGCCCCAAGTGCCCAGCACTGAACTGAATGGCCAAGAAGAGGGTGGGCCAGGGAGGCCAGGTGATGGCAGGCGCCTCACTCCCTGGCAAATCCCAGCCCCCCCTCCACCAGAGCACAGTGACCACCTGTCGAAGCTAGATGGAAAGTGTTGGGAGGGGAAACTTCCTCCGCTGCCTGTCTTGGGTTCTTATGGCTGAACTAATAATAATAGTAAAATGGACACAAGACTGATTAGCAGGAGAAAAAAAATCTAGTTTAATTTCATGCACCTGGAGGTCCCATAGGAATGGGACCTAAGAAGTGGGCAGAGCAGGCAGCTTTTACACTATTTAGAAAAAGAAACAATACACCAGTGAAAATTGACAGGGCAGTGAAACTTGAGTTTGGGGTACCCAGTGAGTGGAGGATCTGAAGAGTTTGGGCTTCAGTCAGTGAAAGAAGTCGCGAGGCTGGTTTGCACAGGCTTCTTGGCCCCGAGTCTGCATCTCTGGTGACAGGGTCCTTCTGTCTCTGGCGCAGGGGTGCACCTCTCACAGGAGAGGTTTATGCCCTGCTCCCAAGGAGACAGAAGGGAGGGTAAGAGTGGCTCTCTTTCGTTGGTTGTCTTTTAAGGAATTTTTGTTGTTGTTCAGTTTCTAAGTAGTATCCAACTTTGTGACCCCATAGACTGCAGCACACCAGGCTTGCCTGTCTTTCACCATCTCCTGGAGTTTGCTTAAGTTCATCTCCATAGAGTCCGTGATGCTATCTAACATCTCATCCTTAAAATTCATTCAGTTCAGTTGCTCAGTCATGTCTGACTCTTCGCTACCCCATGGACTGCAATATGCCAGGCTTCCCTGTCCATCACCAACTCCTGGAACTTGTTCAAACTCATGTCCATTGAGTCAGTGATGTCACCCAACCATCTCATCCTCTGTCATCCCCTTCTCCTGCCTTCAGTCTTTCCCAGCATAAGGGTCTTTTCCAATAAGTCAGTTCTTCTTACATTTTTAAATTCAAAATAATCAGTATGTCTCTGAGGCACATTTTGGGACCACCTATGCTGGACATCACAACAGGCAGAGGAAGGACTATCAGTGACTGTCAGTGACCATCTTGTATGGGGGAGAGTGATGTGGCCAGAAAGGGCTTCAGGGTGGGAGAGGGAGGGAGACCTCATGACCCGTCCTCTGCCCCTGTTCATACCCTTGGAGCAGCCGGTGGCAGTGGGGGCCTCCCTGGATGACACCTTGGGTGATATGGGTGATGTCATGAGATGTCATTGTGGGCATCGTGTCTCCAGGGGTCTGCACGTATTTATTTTCACATTCGTAACCTGAGGGAAGCAGTCATACTGCTTACTGAGGCCCCAGTGATGGAGACCGGGTCAGAGCAAGGGTATCAGAAAACAGGATCTGTTCTACTTGGAGGGGCTGCGTCACAGAGTGCAAAGCTCTGCCACTCCCAAAACGATCTCTGTGGGCAGTGGGGGCTTTTCTCCTTCTGGAAAAACAGAAGAAGTGGCCCATGTCTGGAAGCAGGAGGCTGGGACCCCATCATGAGCACTGCATGTGAGGACTGGGTGGTTTCTCCCCTGGTCTTGGGCTCCTGGGCATACAGGAGCAGTGGGGGTGGGCATGGTGCTCTTTCTCTGCCCCTCGGTGACCCAAGAGGATGAATGGGCGCCTGGGCCCCGGGGCTGTACATGTGCCTCGAAACTGCCCACACCTGATGAGGCCAGAGCTCAGGCAGTCAGAAAAATGTGCAAACCAGAAGGCAGTGGGGCCCCACAGGAGGAAACACCTGACTCATCCCCCCTGGCCCACTGCAGCAGCCCGGGGGCTGGCTTCTCACCTTGGGTGCTCTTGGGGTGTAGACAGCTTCAAATGGGTTCTCATTCCCTGACCGGGAATGGAACCTGGGCTGTGACGATGAGTGCACTGAATCCTAACCACTAGACCACCAGGGACCAGTGGCTAGAGTCAGTAACTAGTGGTTGGGTTCTCGACTATTTTGAAGAAAGAAATCAGCAAAGAGATGAAAAGCAGTGGGACAAATAGAGTGTGTATTAAGAACAGGATACTAGCAAACAGACGCATGGTCAGGTTCACAGAATTGTGTGCAGCAGGGGCAGCTTAGATCGCTTATATGGGGCCGCTTTCTGGGTATTTGTTTTCCTCTGGCCAATTATCCTACCTTCTGCCCATATCTAGGCTGACTCAGGGCCCTCCCCTATGTGTGGGAGCATCTTCTAGCCAAGACGGATTCCAGCACGAGGGGCTCTGAGAGGTTGACAGGACATATTATGGGCTAGTGCTCCTTCCTTTTGGACTCCCACCAAACGTTTCTGTGCTTGTGCAGAGGGGTTGGGGGGGAGTCTCCTTGACCTCAAGGACGAAAACTGTGGTTGTCTTACTTTTAATCCATCAGAGCTTAGCTCCTCTCTGCTCCTGCCAAGGTAACTTCTCCTTGAGATGTTAGAAGGAGAATTTCCTCAAAATGTCTAATTGCTCACCTTGGGGCCCACCCACCTCCTACCTCACTTCCAGGCCCCCTGGCTTCAAAAGCCAGAGAGAAGCTTATTTTGAGGTAGCAGGACCAAGCCTGTTTTGCGGAGCCTGAACCGGGCATCGAGATGAAGTCACTGGCGAAGAGGCGTCAGGCTCAGGCCAGTTCCAGGGAGGAAGACAGCTTTGGGGTGCAGCCCAGGAGGGTGGCCAACCTGGCCATGGCCCCCACCCTCGGGCAGAGCAGCACCAGCGTCTGCAGGAGCAGGAGGCCACAATGCCCCTTCAGCAGCTGTGAAAAGGTAGGTCTGGGGTCACTGGGTCCACCAGGGCCCTGGTGGGGCACAGTGACCACCTAGTTTTGCTGGAGACCACAACCCAGCAGGGGGGACTTGGAGACAGCACTGGGGGCCCGGGTCTGTGCCCCGGGGTTGGTTCCTGTCCTGGCTGCAGTTGGGAAAGTGCTGGGTAAGCCCCTACACCCATCTGCCTCATTGTGCAATGCTTTTGCATCCTGTACCTAACAAGTAAGGCCCGGGCACCAGCTGAGGCCTGGGCTGGCTGCACAGAAAGCCCCAGGCAGGCTTGTGTTGGGGACGTTTGAATGTCAGACACCATTCGTTGGGTGTGAAGATGGTGTCTCACGTCTCAGTCTGGTCCCACAGATGTGGTCACCTTTGCATGACACTGCTGTCCCTGAGAAAGGCAGTGCTGACCTACACACTGTAAAGGGCTGTGGAACCCCAGGGGCCTGGGAGGAGCGGTTCCCCAGGTTCCCTCCTCCTCCTGGGGTCTGCCTCTGAGGGTCTCTGGCAGGTGGTGGTGGGGGGGAGGGCTTGGTGTCTTGTCCCTGAAGGAAGATCCTGAAGGATGTCAGGGCACACAGGCGGGCCTGAATGAGGTGTGAGGTGTGGTTTTTGGAATGATCTAACTGCCTGAGAATCTCTCAGTGACCTTTTTACCCTCAGCAAGGAAACCTGAGTTCCTGGATTCCTGACAACATCAAGAAGAAAGAATGCATATACTTTGTGGAAAGCTCCAAACTGTCTGATGCTGGGTGAGTGGCTTGTTCTATTCCCACTGGTGGTTCAGACAGTACAGAATCTGCCTGCATTGCAGGAAACCCAGGTTTGATCCCTGGGTTGGAAAGATCCCCTGGAGAAGGGAGTGGCAACCCACTCCAGTATGCTGGCCTGGAGAATTCCATGGACAGAGGAGCCTGGTGGGTTCTAGTCCATGGGGTCACAGAATCAGACATGACTGACCGACGAACACATTTCTTTCCCTGTTCCCACATGGAGTAGGTGACCAGGGCAGGGCTGAGCGAGCCTCAGCAGGGGACAGCTCCAGTGTATATTCCAGCCTGGGGTGCTCGGAGCATTCCCCTCCAGATGCACCCTAGTCCTCACGCTGCAGGAAACAGGCCTCACTTCTGCTCCTTTGTCACCTGACGATGCCGCCTCCACCATGGAGCCCTCCTTGACCACATCCAGGATGTAACCCCTCCCTCCACCACACTCTCTATTTGTCTTTGCTGCTGCGCTGCTATTATGTGGCTTTGTGGTTTTCTTGGATGAGTTCTGAGCTCTGACTGTGGCTGAGTCACGTTATTACTTCCCCACTGGACAGACAGCCAGCGTCCAGCTCAGACTGTGACCATTACTGAGGGGAGGGGCATGCCGTGTCTGGGTGATGGAAAAGGGTGATAATCTGGAGCCAGAAGTGCGTGATCGCCGACAGTGATGCTGTTCCTCCTGGGATGTGCCCAGGATGTTGTCGCAAAAAGTGCCCCATTTGGGGGTTCACGCTCCAGCTTGGCTCCTCTTCAGATGACAGCCCTCCTTCCTCCTCGGAGGCCATGGGGGACCCCCACATCAGAGAAGTTTGCCATCATGATCCAGTTGATAGCCTCAAGATTGTATTCGGTAGTGATCAGAGTTCAAGTTTAGGCCAATTGCTCTGGCCATGTGCAGAGGGCTTTGCACTGAGGTCTCCAATTTTAGTTTTTAAAGTAGGCTTACAACAGTAGCCCCAGGTTTCCTTGCAGGAATCATTGGCTCCAAAACCCTTTGAAGAAGGTTATTGTGGAGCCCGGGTCTGGTTGGTAGAGGTTCAAGGGGTGCCATCTGTCCACCCTCGGCCCCTCCTGTCCTCTGAATTCTGAACAAATAGCAGAGAAACATCCACAGGGGTCAGTGACGGTTGGGGTACAGTTTGTATCTGAGACAGAAATGGGGCTCCTTCCTTGTTCAGTGTTTCTGTCCCTCTTTGAAGGAATGGCGCTCAGGATATGTTTGGCTCTGAAACTTCTGAAACACCTTTCTTGGTACCAGGACCCATGCGAGGAACAGCCATGGGGGCTGTGTGGGGGTGGGGGAGGAGGTGGGGTGGGCTGTTACTTGCGTGTGGGTAACTCCCTGTGGCAGCTTCTTCCTCATATGTCCCGAGGTGCTGGTGAGGGGCGGGGAAAGGGAGCGGAGCCCCACTTACCCACATGGGCCAAGAGTGCTATGAAAGTTCTCTGATTATTCAGCTTCTGGGTCAACAATCTGTAGTTTCCTGCTCTGTGTCAGGCTTGGGAACACTCTGTCGACTGAAGACCTAATCTCACTGGGGGATGGTTGAAACAGAGGAAGGGAGGGTGTGGTCTATTCTAGGCTGTTATAATTTATGAGAAAGTTTGGGGTGGCCTTGGGCAAGGACACAAGATGGAGTCCTTGTCCTGGCAGCCCCCTTCCCCACCTTGGACCCAGCTTCCTCCTGCCTGAATGGAGGTGCTCACAGGTGGTGCTCAGGGGAGCCCTATAGGTCTAGAAGTGATCTGAGTCCCCTAAGGGCTCATGAGAGCTTCCCAGGCAGCGGTAGTGGTAAACAACCTTTGCCAATGCAGGAGACATAAGAGATGCAATTTCAATCCCTGTGTAGGAAAGATCCCCTGGAGGAGGATATGGCAACCCACGCCAGTACTCTTGCCTGGAGAATTCCATGGGCAGAGGAAACTGGCGGGCTATGATCTGTAAGGTTGTAAGGAATTGGACACAACTGAAGCGCCTGAGCAGTGGGACAGGGGTACTGAGCCCAGGAGCCCGGGAGAGAGAGCACAGGGTGGGCCGTGGCCTCTTGATCCAGCCTCGGTCCTCTGTATGGTTAGTTAACCTGCACAAATTTTATAAGTCATCTTTCATCTAGAACCTTATTTGGCCCTCACAAATTCTGCAGGTGAGGGGTCAGAGAATGTATTTTTTTTCTCCCATTTAATGATTGAGAAGTTGAGAGTCGGAGCCCCTAAGGCCACATTCCGTAAGCTACAGGGAAACCCATTTTCTCTCTCTAGGTCCCGTTGTGTTTTCCCCTGGTGTCATTGGGCTCAGGTCTCACCTGGTGTCAGATTTTTTGATTTGATCTCATCTGTATCTTGTCTTCTAGGTCACCTGTTACTAGGTAAAGTAGGACTCTAAAAAAAATGTGTAGATTTCCAATTTAACAAGCTGTGAAGAACGTAGTTGCTGTCTCCTCTCTCTCCTCCCAAGAACGGCATTAAAGGAGTAAAAGGGTTTCAACCCACCAAGACAAAGGAGGCAAGTGAGGAGGTGGCAGTTGAAAAGAGATGACGGGGTGTTCTCTTTGGGGGGCCACGTGCATCCCTCTAGTCCCAGAACTAGATGTTTCTGCTTTGAGCCTCTACCGTGTGCTTTTTTGACCTTTTTATTTTGAAATAACTATAGATTTATAATAAATTGTAAAGATACTGCAGCTGGACCCCACGGTCCCCCCAGTGGTCACTTCTTCTACCCCACCATCCATAACCCCTGGCAATCACTCGTCTGCTCTTCATTCCTGCAATTGTTTCAGGTGCTGAAAGTCACATAAGAGGAATCCTTCACGAGGTCACGTGTCAAGGCTGGATTTTGTCTCCCAGTGGAAAGCCTTTGTGATCTGTTCGAGTTATGTGTGTTGGTCCTAGGCTCCTGTTTGCTGCAGAGGAGCCAACTAGCCTAGATCACGGTATTTGTCGTGAGGTTTCGGTAGATGACAAATAATTGGATCTTATTATTTTTTTAATCCACTTTGCCAATCTCTGGAGCTTCCCTGGTGGCTCAGTGGTAAAGAATCTCCCTGCATTGCAGGAGACACAGGAGACCTGGGTTTGATCTCTGGGTCAGGAAGATCCCCTGGAGGAGGAAATGACAACCCACTCCAGTGTTCTTGCCTGGAGAATGGACAGAGGAGCCTGGGGGGTTATAGTCCATGAGGGCGCAGAGAGCTGGACACAACTGAGTGATCAGCACTCAGGTATACGAGGACTTCAGTTTGCCATTGTATTTTTTTGTTTGTTTTTATTTCTCTATTTTTCTTTTCCTGCCTTTCTGTGGGTTACCTGAACTTTTCCTAGAGTTCCATTTGGTTTATCTATGCTATTTTTGCCTATATCTCTTTTATAGCTTTTTAGTGGTTGTTCCAGGTACTACATTATATATATTTAACTTCTCACATATTACTGATATCTGTGTGTATTGGGTGGAGAAGGCAATGGCACCCCACTCCAGTACTCTTGCTTGGAAAATCCCATGGACAGCGGAGCCTGGAAGGCTGCAGTCCATGGGGTCACTGAGGGTCAGACACGACTGAGCTTCTTCACTTTCACTTCTCACTTTCATGCACTGGAGAAGGAAATGGCAACCCACTCCAGTGTTCTTGCCTGGAGAATCCCAGGGACGAAGGAGCCTGGTCGGTTGCTGTCTATGGGGTCACACAGAGCTGGACACGACTGAAGCAACTTAGCAGCAGCAGCAGCAGCAGCGTGTGTATTGGGAACTCATCCTGGTCTCCCGGTGTTGACATTCACCAGTTTGTGGGAAATGTAGAAACATTCCCACCTTTTACAACGCTNCGGTTGCTGTCTATGGGGTCACACAGAGCTGGACACGACTGAAGCAACTTAGCAGCAGCAGCAGCAGCAGCGTGTGTATTGGGAACTCATCCTGGTCTCCCGGTGTTGACATTCACCAGTTTGTGGGAAATGTAGAAACATTCCCACCTTTTACAACGCTTTGCCCTTCCCCATTTATATTATAACTGTTTACAAAATTTCCTCCACATACATATTAGGTCATGGTGCAATTTTGCTTCAACCGTCAAACATACTTCAGAAAATTCAAGAGGAGGAAAAAGCGTTTATTCACGCACCCATAGTTTTACCCTTTCCATTCTTCTTTCTTTGTTTTCAACAAGTTATTGACCAGAGACAGAGCAGCACATTTTAACATGTCTTTCCTCACCTGAACACTATTGACTAAAGATGTTTCAATATTCACTTATAGAACAAATAGCCGCCCGTAGGCGTTAGTGTCTAAAAAATCCCCTGCTTGACAACATGCTAATATTCCAGAATTCCTCCTTTCATCATTTTCTTTCTGTTTAGAGAATTTCCTCTAGCCATCCTCTTTGGGGAAGTTTGGTTGATGAAATCCCCTGCTTGACAACATGCTAATATTCCAGAATTTCTCCTTTTATCATTTCCTTTGTTTAGAGACCTTCCTCTAGCCCTCTTCCTTGGGGAAGTTTGTTTGTTGACCAGTTCCCTGGTTTTCTTTCATCTGAGAGTGTCTTGACGTCCCTGTCATGTGGAATGATATTTTTGCTGGATGCAGAATTCCGGGTTGGTAGTTTTCATCTTTAGAAAAATGTTGTGTGGATTCTTCCTGGCACTGATTTCTGGCTTCTGACTCAAAATCAGTTGTGCAATTATTTTCCTCCAACAGGTAAAGTATCATTTCTGACTTTCAAGAAAGATTTTAGATTTTAGAAGTTAGATTTTAGAAGTTTGGTGATTATGTGTCTCCGCTGACTCCGTGGCTGGGGTGCCAGTCATGACTCCGCTGGGCCTCCTTTATCCCTTCCGAGGAGAGGCGCAGGCATCAGTTGCCCTGGTGACCCCGAGGCCTTTGCAGGAAGGTGGTGTGCGAATGCGGCTACCCACGTGAGAAGCACCTGGAGGAGGCCATGTGGCCCCACACCTTCCAGGGCCAGGAGTGGGACCCGAAAAAGCATGTCAGAGAGATGCCCACAGATGCCTTCGGTGACATCGTCTTCACGGGCTTGGGCCAGAAAGCGGGAAAGGTTGGTTTCCATGACTCCATTGTTCTTACTATGGACCAGAGCCCACCCTAGGTGACTGCGGTGGCTGGACCCGAGGCTGCAGAACCCACCTGCCCAGTGCTGGGGGTGAGGTGGAGGGCCCTGCCCGGCAAATAGAGCTACATGGTGCCCTCAGGGGATTTGTTGCCAGGGCTCCAGGAGAGGTGTGGGCGGGGCATAGTGGCAAGCTCAGGGGGTGGGCTGAATGGCTTTTGTCACTGCCAGGAGGGAGCAGGGGAGCACACCGCATGCCGGTGGGGGTGATGGGCGGTGGGGAGGCCTTGGGGCTGGCAGGGAGAGCCAGTGGTAGAGGTGAGAGCCCTGCAGGTGGTGGAGCAGGGTGGGTCAGGGCCCCAGGCCTGCCTGGGAGCACAGGGGTGTGGATGGGAACAGCGGGGGGCCAAGGCCTGGCCGGCATCTCCCTCTGGTGCTGTGATGGTGGGCACTGGTCCAGCAGCATTGCCAAGCAGACCAGGCCCCACTCCCACCGTGCTGAATCTGAGTCCCAGCCCCCGGGCTCTAACCTACCTTCTGGAGGGTTCTCTGACAGCTTGTGGGTAGCTCTGCCCTGAGGGGTCTGGTGTTTCTGTGCTGCAGTTCTGGGGCCCCAGCCTCTTATTGGCTGGGTGTGCCCTCCTCCTTGATTTCTCAGTCGCTGCCCATTTGGCCAAAGAGGCTAAACAAAGCATGTTGTACAAGGTGAGCTTGGCCCCGGAGCTGCCTTCCTCAGCGCCCCCTCCAAGCCCTGCCCCTCCATGAGCTGCTGGTGATACACCACCACGGTGCCTTATGGGGAGACTGGAGTCAGGCCGTGGGGCTCAGGCTGGGGCACCCTCAACAGAGAGGCCCCAGGGCTGCTCCCCTCCCACCCCCCCAGCGGCCTCTCTTCTCAGCCCTTGCCCCCCTTTCTCTCAGTTGGTGACCCACTTGGGGACAGCCACTCTTGCTTCGTCTGGACCCAGTGTGAGCGTCTGTCCACCTGCCTGCCTGGGGCTGTCAGGCATGGCTGGGGCAGGGTGGCCAGGCTCTGGGGCCTAGGTTGGCCACCCACTGACCCCCGGGGTCTTCTGACCTCCCTGCAGTACGTCCGCCTCTCCCAGGACACTCCCTCCAGCCTGATTTACCAGCTCATGACCCAGCAGTGGGGCCTGGATGAGCCCAACTTGCTTATCTCCGTGACTGGCGGGGCCAAGGACTTCAACATGAAGCCCAGGCTGAAGAGCGTTTTCCGAAGAGGACTCCTCAAGGTGGCCCAAACCTCAGGTAGAGCAGGGACAGAGGGACCAAGGCCCAGACCATGGGTGGTGTTCAGGCCTGGGAGTGCTGGGCAGGCGAGAGGACCCCTGGAAGGCAGAGTCAGGGCCTTGGACTGGCCAGCCCTTGTGGGGCACCGAGTTGGGCCTATGCCTGGACCAGGTGGGGAGTGTCTGATCAGACTCACCCACTTCCTACCACTGTACCTGGCTTGCTCACGATGTAGACACAGCTCTGGTTGGCTCCCCACTGATGATGCTTTGAAACAGAAGCATTTAGAGAAAGTTCTGAGATGCTGTGTTCCTGAGAGCAGGACAGAGGGAGGCAACAGGGAGGTGGGGGAGAGGGCAGGGCCTATAGTCAGAGACGGGGTCTCCTTCCTGACCCCACCTAACTGAGTATCGTGGGACATCACGGGTCCTGACTGCCACAGGAAGACCTGATCATGGTGGGGCTCACACCTGACAGTGAGTTTGAAAGCCTTGGAGCAGAGAGTCTGCATGGCACCAGGTGTCCCTCTGCTCCTCCCCAGGGGCCTGGGTCATCACCGGGGGGTCCCACACTGGCGTGATGAAGCAGGTGGGCGAGGCGGTGCGGGACTTCAGCCTGAGTGGCAGCTTCTGCGAAAGGGAAGTGGTCACCATCGGGATCGCCACATGGGGCGCCCTGCACAACCGGGAGAACCTGATCCACCCCATGGTGAGCTGGAGGCTGCTTCTGGGTGGGTCAGAGCACAGCAGGGAGGTGGTGGGGTAGGATCTTAGTCAGTGCTCAGGGAACAGGCCACCGCTTGGACACCAGGGTAAGTGCAGTGTCATGGGAAGTGGCTGGATAGGGACGTGGGAGACCCAGGCTCAAACACCCCCAAACCCCCAGACCCTGGAGAGTAAGCACCTCGCCTGGACTCTGGTTTCCTCCCTCGAGATCATAGGATGGGTCCACATAAGAGTTGCCAGAGCTGCTGCTGGTCTGGGGGCCCTGCTAACAGCACTCTGATGAGAAATGGACTTTGCAAAGGTGTAGCTTGGCTGAGAGCATACAGCCTACCAGCATCTGGGTTTTCAGATCCCAGAGCCTGGCCTTTTAGCCCAGGGCTCCATGGTTCCCTGATTCCCTTCCCGTGAGCTTCTCTTCTGAGCTTGAAGACAGAGCCTTCCTGCGTCCGTTCACCTGGGTGCAGGCCTGAGAAACAATTGCTTAAATGTGGGGATGTGAATTGGAAAAGAGAACTGATTCATCCTGTAAGATTTTTTGAGGACACAGCAGATTTGGCATAATGAGCACACGGAAGTTTGGAGGGAAACACTGGCCCCAAAATAAAATTCTCCCTGACACACCGAGGAGGTGTGATGACAGCTCTCCCACGAGGTTTGACTGATGAACGAGGCTCCGGCCTTCCTGGGGCGAGGGAGATGTGCGTTCACTTCCTGAGGAGGGCGTCCTCTGCAAAGCGACTCCTCGTGTCAGTCACAGACGCTAGTCACCAGGCAGCCTGCCCCTCGGCTCCTGTCCTTCCATGTCCACGTCACAGATGTGCTCAGTGGACCGGATGGGCTCTGTCTTGACTGTCGTTACACAGAGTGGAAATTTGAGGCCCAGAGATACTGACTGACTTCCAACATCACGCTTCACTTTTCTCCCCATCTTGAGTTCAGAGGACTTCCGGCAGCACCACCTGCCCTCCTCTGTGGCATCCTGGGGCCGTGTGCACGGGTCCATAGCCACCTCTCCTGGACCTGTGTCCCAAGTGACCACAGAACTGATGGCTAAAAGCAACCGAAGTGTGCTCTCTCGCATTTCTGAACACCAGAAGGCTGATAGCAGTGCTGGCCAGAATTGAGACGTGGGCGGGGCCAGGCTCCCTCCAGCGGCTAGAAGCTGAACCGCCTGCCTCCTCCAGCTCCGGTGGATGCACTTTCTCGGCTTGTGCCTGCATCACTGCAGCCTCTCCTCTTGGTCACGTGAACTCCTCCTCATCTAGGGACACTTGTCATGGCATTTAGGACCCGCCTGGATGGTTGGTGCTAAGATCCTTATCTTCGTCACATGACCAAAGACCGTGCTTCCAGGTGACAGAGCATTCCCAGCCTCCAGGCTTTAGGACCTGATATCTTGGCAGGGAGTATCACTTATCCCGCCTGCTAGAGCACCCATTCCTGGTGTCAAAGATGCATAGCTGTCTGTCTGTCCTGCCCACCTCTCTCCATCCCCAGGGCGGCTTCCCTGCCGAGTACATCATGGATGAGGGAGGCCAAGGGCACCTGACCTGCCTGGACAGCAACCATTCCCACTTCATCCTTGTGGACGACGGGACCCACGGCCGCTATGGGGTCGAGATTCCCCTGAGGACAAAGCTGGAGAAGTTCATATCGCAGCAGACCAAGGAGAGGGGAGGTGAGCGGACCCGCTTTCCATGGTGCTTGGAGGAGACGGGAGTGGGCTGGTCCAGGGGTCTGGGGCTCAGCTGGGCGTAGCCAGGACATTTGGTGGGTGGGGTGCTGGGGCAGCCGTCAGAACACACCTGGACATCTGTATATTTGGTCAGGGGGGTCATCTTCTCATGCCCCTTTAACAGAAGGAAAGGCCAGGCAGGCACTCAGGACACAGAGCACCCTGTGGTCCCTTCACTACACACACATCTCAGTTCAGAAACCAGAGCGTGAAGGAGTCAAAGCTCAGGCTTTAACCTCATTTCCTCTGTGGCTGGGGTGGGATGAACCCCAGGGCGCTGGGAGGTCAAAAACACAGGGCTCTGCACATGTTTTGCTGGTTGGTTGGACACCTATGAGCTAAGGTTTTCAAGTTCCGCTGCATATTGGGGTTCCCAGAGTGTTGTTAGGCTGCAGCTGGCAGGAGTGGGGAGGGCCCCAGGGGATGCTCGGAGCCCATAGTCCTGAACTGTGCTTCCTGCTTCGTCCTAGGTGTGGCTATCAAGATCCCGATTGTCTGCGTGGTGCTGGAAGGGGGCCCCGGCACACTGAACGTGAGTCCTACTGGGGATGGGCCTCTTGGGTCAAGTTCTATGGTGGGTGAGTAACTGCCCAGAGTGCTGTGACCTGCCTCCCAGGGAGGCTGTTGGCAAGAGGGGACAGAGAGCCTGTCCACTGACGGAGGGAGGTGCGTTCACCATGCACAGTCCCTCTGGGTGGGGGGGTCGGAGCCTTCTGAGAGGCCCTGCCATGGGAGGGTCAGCCCTGGGGCTTGACCAGCACAGAGCAAAGAGGGGTTCCAGAGGGACTGCAGCCCTCACCTGTAGGGCCCCAGGACAGCCTGTGGGGGGCTTCTATAGCTCTGCATTCAGGCTCCCAGGAGGGGTCCTCAAAGTACAGCCCTCAGCAACCCCCGACCCCAGCCCCTTTACATTTAGCGGCTGAATGTAAAGCAGGTTCCGACACACGGTCACGGAGCTTCATGCTGAGCCGCTGTCCGGCAGGGAATGTGCCTGCCTCATGGAACTCTGGCCAAACTGACCTCTGCCATAGGACTGTAGGATGATTGCAGTTGCAGGATGGCCCTGGAGAAGCTGAACTCCCTGCCTCCTCCACCTCTGATGGATGCCACTTTCTTGGCTTGTGCCCGCATCGCTCCAGTCTCTGCTCTTGGCCACACGACGGCAGCCGTGGGTCCCGTCGTCCACAAGGATGAAGTGGGAGTGGTTGCTGTCCAGGCAGGTCAGGTGCCCTTGGCCTCCCTCACCCATGATGTACTCGGCAGGGAAGCCGCCCTGGGGATGGAGAGAGGTGGGCAGGACAGACAGACAGCTATGCATCTTTGACACCAGGAATGGGTGCTCTAGCAGGCGGGATAAGTGATACTCCCTGCCAAGATATCAGGTCCTACTTTGCTGACTAAGGTCCGTCTAGTCAAGGCTATGGTTTTTCCAGTAGTCATGTATGGATGTGAGAGTTGGCCTGTGAAGAAGGCTGAGCGCCAAAGAATTGATCTTTTGAATTGTGGTGTTGGAGAAGACTCTTGAGACTCCCTTGGACTGCAAGGAGATCCAACCAGCCCATTCTGAAGGAAATCATCCCTTGGAAGGAATGATGCTAAAGCTGAAACTCCAGTACTTTGGCCACCTCATGCGAAGAGTTGACCCATTGGAAAAGACTCTGATGCTGAGAGGGATTGGGGGCAGGAGGAGAAGGGGACGACGGAGGATGAGATGGCTGGATGGCATCACTGACTCGATGGGCGTGAGTCTGAGGGAACTCTGGGAGCTGGTGATGGACAGGGAGGCCTGGTGTGCTGCGATTCATGGGGTTGCAAAGAGTCGGACATGACTGAGCAACTGAATTGAACTGAACTGAAAGCCTGGAGGCTGGGAATGCTGTGTCATCTGGAAGCACGGTCTTTGGTCATGTGATGAAGCTAAGAATCTTAGCACGGACCATCCAGGCAGGTCCTAAATGCCATGACAAATGTCCCTAGACGAGGAGGAGGTCACGTGACCAAAAGCAGAGGCTGCAGCCATGCGGGCATAAGCCGAGAAAGTGCATCCACCAGGGCTGGAGGAGGCAGGCAGCTCAGCTTCTAGCCACTGGAGGGAGCCTGGCCCTGCCCACGTCTTGAATTGGGGCAGAGCATGACGTTCTGTTTATGTTTAGTAACCTCAGGGGGTCAGCATAGGTCCTGGGGTGCCTCGGGGGGGCAGAATGTGTCTGATCCCCCCAACTCCCTCCGAGACTCTTCCGCAGCAGTGCCCAGAGCAGGTCATCCTTCCTGCTGTGGTGGTGCCCATTCCTCACGGTGCTCTCACCCTGATCTCACCCTGATCTCCATGTCCTTGTCTCACCCTGGCTCTCAAGGAGGGTGTGGAACTCTGGCCCAGGCAGTGCCCCCTTCTTTCTGGGGATGGCTCTCATGTCCACACGTTAAGGGAGTGGAAACGTCCCAATCTTTCATGACAGTGGTGTCAAGTGACAGGCCTGAGAGAGGTGGCATGTCGGGTGTATACTCTATGTATATCAGGATCAGTGCCCACCCCTCTGAGCAGAGGAACGCACCAAGTAAATGTCTTCAGTAAACTTCCCAGCGGGGCTTTCCTGGTGGCTCAGTGGTAAAGAATCTCCCTGCCAATGCAGGAGATGCAGGTCCGACCCCTGGGTCAGATCCCCTAGAGAAGGAAATGGCAACCCACTCCAGTATTCTTGCCTGGAGAATCCCATGGACAGAGGAGCCTGGCGGGCTATCGTCCATGGGGTCACGAAGAATCGACCACAACTGAGCGACTAAACAACAAGAACACACCTTCACAGTAGCCAGACAGCAGGGCTCTCGGAGAACCCTCTGTTTTAGGAGGGGTGGGTGTGGGTGGGCTCATACTGGCCCCTGTGTTGCAGACCATCTACAACGCTATCACCAACGGCACCCCCTGTGTGGTTGTGGAGGGCTCGGGCCGCGTGGCTGACGTCATCGCACAGGTAGCCGGCCTGCCCATCTCTGAGATCACGATCTCCCTGATTCAGCAGAAGCTGAGCATGTTCTTCCAGGGGATGTTTGAGACCTTCACTGAAAGTAGGATCGTGGAGTGGACCAAAAAGGTGAGGCTGACGGGGGCATCAGTCACCAGGTGTGAACCTGCAGCCATAGGTTAGATGCTGTCAGCCTGGCNGTCCATGGGGTCACGAAGAATCGACCACAACTGAGCGACTAAACAACAAGAACACACCTTCACAGTAGCCAGACAGCAGGGCTCTCGGAGAACCCTCTGTTTTAGGAGGGGTGGGTGTGGGTGGGCTCATACTGGCCCCTGTGTTGCAGACCATCTACAACGCTATCACCAACGGCACCCCCTGTGTGGTTGTGGAGGGCTCGGGCCGCGTGGCTGACGTCATCGCACAGGTAGCCGGCCTGCCCATCTCTGAGATCACGATCTCCCTGATTCAGCAGAAGCTGAGCATGTTCTTCCAGGGGATGTTTGAGACCTTCACTGAAAGTAGGATCGTGGAGTGGACCAAAAAGGTGAGGCTGACGGGGGCATCAGTCACCAGGTGTGAACCTGCAGCCATAGGTTAGATGCTGTCAGCCTGGCCAATGGGACCAGGCCACGCATAACTGAGACTCAGAGGTCCTGGCCGACCTGGGCTGGGCATGGGAGCTGTCTGCAGGGGTGGGGTCTGTGAGCTGGGCAGGCAGGGAGCTGTTGGCTGAGGCAGCAGGTTGCCCTGCAAGGGAGGATGTGCTGGGCCTCCGCCTGCAGAACTCCAGGTGGGCAGGTAACACAGGGCGCGAGGCACAGCCATCCTGGAAGGAGGACCCTGTGCACTGGGTGGGCACGAGGCTGGTGCTGAGGCCCTGGGGGTGGCAGAGGGGTGGGGAGCCCAGATGCAGGCAGCTGGGGTGCTGCAAGTGGTGGCCGTGGGTAGCAGGGTCCACCTTCTCGGGTTGTCAAGGTGGGGAGACATGTAGCTGTATCCGATGGGGGCCCCCGAGTGGCTCTGGGAACCGTGTGGTGATCTGGGGGTGGCTTCACATGCACCCCCAGATAGAGGCATCTGTGGCCCGACCCATCCTAGGACCAGCATTCCAGAGGGAATCCGTCGCCAATGGTTTTGGAGACTCTAATTCTGGGAGGGAGCTAGTTCCACCCAAAGAGGCGACCCCCACGCCCCCGTGGGAGGAGATGCTGAGTGGAAGCACAGGGAGCTGGAGACAGGACCCTGCGGCTCCACGTCCAGGGACAGAGCATTCAGGGAGGACTCAGCCTGGCTTCGCATGCCTGCCTGTCCTCTCTCCTTGTTTGGGGACCATTTTAGCTTCTTGGGAAAGAGCACAGGTCGTAGAGGGTTTCTGCTTACCTTCACCGCTCCCTGCTGTTCGTGCCCTGCGCGAACCCAGCCCGGGCGCCAGAACCGACCAGTCAGCTCTGGTTCATCACTGTCGACCAGACTCGGGCTGTCCGGATGGCTGGGACCTGAACCGTCAGCCTTTGTCTTCCTTGTCTCTTTTCTTTCTCTCTTTCTAGTGTGACGTTTTCTAGCTAGCCCCCTGGATTCCAAAGATTTTTCTGGAATGTTACCATATGAACTGGATAACAGTGGGCTGCTCTGGTGGAGGGAGTGGGCGGGGGGTCTCTGGAACATGGCTTTCTGCCCGTCCCCTCAACTCCTGAGCAGTGAGCCGCATGGGTGCCCCCGCCCCGAATGGTCTGGCTTGGACCCTTCTCCTGACCCGTGGGGAGAGCATGGCTGTTATAGCCCAGGACCACGATTGCCCTGCGTTTCAGTAATTTTGCTGTAAAACGCATCAGTACGTTGCTCTTCCATGGCTAGAGCGGGAGATGACAACGGGTCCAGGTGGCTGAAGACCTGGCAAGGCTTCTGAAAACCTTACAGACAGGCTTCTTGCCGGGCTGGGAGGGGAGGTGGTGCAGGAGTGTGAATGGGACGTCTCTCCAAGTCCTGGAAAGAAGGAGCTTCTCTTTCACGTCCTTTGAGTCAGTTGGATCATCTGGGGCATTTGGAATGGGCCTCAGAATTGGTCAAAGCCCCAGTGCAGATTTTGGGGGTCCTGTTGAGCTCTGCAGAGGGACGCATGGCCTGGCCCCAACCTCCAAAGAGGGGGCAGGTGTGCAGGAGAGTAGCTAGGTGAGCCCTCGACATCCAAGAAGCCCTTGGCTGGTAGAGAGTGCCTCCCCGCCCCCGCTACCGCCCTCCAGCCCCTGTGGTCCTACTGACCCTGCAGTCCAGCCTTGGGGGCAAGTGTGAAGGAGAGTGGCTAGGTGAGCCCTCGACACCCAGGAAGCCCTTGGCTGGTAGAGAGCCCTTCCCCCGCCACAGCCACCCTCCAGCTCCGGTGGTCCTACTGACCCTGCAGTCCAGCCGTGCTCTGAGCCCCCGGGACCTGGGCTCGCCTGTCCTGAGGTCCCCTGACCCCTGTTTCCTGGCAGGATTCTTTGTTGGATGGAGGCAGTCAGGGCCTCTCTGATCCTCGGTTTCCCCAGCAGTAAGTTGGGGCTGACAAAGTAGCTGGGGTCTGTGTCTGTCATGTGCTCCATAGATGCTAAACCAGGTTGTTAAATCTCCCAGAGGTTCACAGTTTAAGTACCTGACGTGCGCCTTTCAGGGCAAGTCTGTGGAGCAGCTTGGTTCTAACCACGTTCAATTTCAGGCCTTGTGGACGGTCTGTGCCCACCAGCCAAAGACCAAGCACGGGGCTGGGGCCCCCGATGGGAGCTGGGTGGGGGGAGGGCAGAAGGCAGCCCAGGCCGAGCAGGACAGGTTCCACGGGCAGCACAGCGACCCTCTCTCGTCTGTCTTCTTGTGGCCTCAGCAGACCTCTTAAGGTCCTGGGGGATGTTTTCACTGTGGACGTCAGGTCAGCTCTTCATGGAGCTGGTGGGTATTGGCTGGCAGGCCTTTGGCCTTCCCTCAGTTAGCTTGTAAATTATTCAGGCAATTCTCAGAAGTGGGTCTAATCTGCTGAGGTTTAAAGGAGCTTGTGTTATCAATCCCTTGCTGAAGCAAGGCCTGAAAATTGTGTTTCATACATGCCAATCTTCAGCCAGGGGCTGCCCGTGATGGTGGCTCCTGTTCGGTGGGGAGGGGCCCCCAGAGCTGTGATCACTGATTCACTCCACAGGCCTCGGGGCTGCCCTGCCCCATGGTGGGTACGCAGGTGCAGCCCCGGGAGGATACGGATATCTGCCCTGGGGGTCTTCTTGCTGACCCACAGCCAGCACATCGCTGGTGTCAGGAGGAGTGCTGGCCCTCTCTCAGAAGTCCCACTCTCTTGTCTGCAGATCAGGGGTGATTGGGGCTTAGACTCAGAGGATGGAGCAGGGTCACCTGGGAAAGTACTTAGTACCGGGTCAGTGCACACGCGCAGTAGCTACTCCGTCCTGTGAATCAGGAGTAGGGTTAAATCCGGGAGAGGTTTTGGCTGGAGGATGGGGTGGGGTTGGGAAGAGAGACATTTTGGGCATTTTGGAGTTGACATGAAAGTGGGATCCTGAGGGATGGGGAAGTTTGGGGTCTTAGAGGTGGAGGCAGGGTGTATGAGGGGCCCTCTAGGTGGGAGAAGTCTTTATAGAGGGTTCAGAGGTAAGAGCCATGTCCAGGCTGAGGGGAAGGGGGTGGGGGAAGGCAGGAAAGCAGGAGGAGCTGGGCATGGTGTGGGAGCTGGGAATGGAGTCTGAAGATTTGGGGTGTGAGGAGCCAGCCGAGGCCCACCCCCGCCTCAGGGTGAAAGTTCAAGGGAGCAGTGACTGGTGGCAGGTCTTGTCATTCAGTCGTTCAGTCGTGTCCAGCTCGTTGCGATCCCATGGACTGCAACACTCCAGGCTTCCCTGTCCTTCACCATCTCTAGAGTTTGTTCAAACTCACATCCATTGAGTCAGTAATACCATCCAACCGTCTCATCCTCTGTCATCCCTTTTTCTTCCTGCCTTCAATCTTTCCCAGCATCAGGGTCTTTTCCAATGAATCAGCTCTTCCCATCAGGTGCCCAAAGCACTGGCACTTCAGCTTCAGCATCAGTCCTTCCAGTGAACATTCAGGGTTGATTTCTGTTAGGATTGACTGGTTTGATCACCTTGCAGTCCAAGGGACTCTCAAGAGTCTTCTCCAGCACCACAGTTCTGGCAGCTGAGAGATGATAGGCAGATGAGATGGATGACAGCTAGATAGAAAGGGGACAGGAAACAGGGTAGATAGATCGGTGANTAGGATTGACTGGTTTGATCACCTTGCAGTCCAAGGGACTCTCAAGAGTCTTCTCCAGCACCACAGTTCTGGCAGCTGAGAGATGATAGGCAGATGAGATGGATGACAGCTAGATAGAAAGGGGACAGGAAACAGGGTAGATAGATCGGTGATTGATAGGTAGGTAGGCAGGGCCCAGGCGGAGGTCTTCGGTTATATCTGGGTGTTGAACAGATACGGAGATTCTACCCCAAAGGCCGCTCAGAAACACCATGTGTTTGGCCCTCATGCATCTTCATTGTCATCATCGTCTGGGCGTGGGGGCAAGGTGGTGGTCCTGGCCACACGGCAGGCGGGACTCCTGCCTGGGGCTCTGGTTCTGCGTCCAGGGCCTTGGTTCTGCAGGTGCCCTTTGAAGAGGTGGGGGGAACCTCATGCGGAAAATGCCTGTTGCAGATTCAAGACATCGTCCGGAGGCAGCAGCTGCTCACTGTGTTCCGGGAAGGGAAGGATGGCCAGCAGGACGTGGACGTGGCCATCCTGCAGGCCTTGCTGAAAGGTGAGGGTCAGGCGAGGCGAGGATGTGGGGGAGGAGCCAGAGTCCTAGTCCAGAGGAGGCAGAAATACCACCCATGGGCAGACGTGCTGGTCAGAGCAGCTGGACCTCGCCAGGCCACCTCACACCCCCCTGGGCAGGTGGTGCCAGTCACTGATGTTAGGGTGTAGGTGCCTTTCTCACCTCACCTTCTTACCTGAAATCTGAGTGCAGCCTGTACTGATTTACCCCTTCATGGTCATCACAGTTCCTCGTAAAATTCTGGGGTAGGAAGAAAGAGCCTCAGAAGTCTGCTCTTGTCTCCCCACGTTCTGTCTCCTGTCTAAATCCTGTGTCTGCAGTGACAGAGTCCAAGTGCAGGGGAGACTCCAAACAGGCATCCACGAGACCAGTAGCGCTCTTGGCCAACTTCCACTCCTTAGTCTGACTTCTGCCCTTCGGCTTGTTCTTGCGGGACCCACACTTCACTCTTTCTTCCTCTCCCACTTCTGGGACGAGACCCATGCTTCCCTGTCCTTCCTGCCAGCATGAACCAGGTCATGACATCCCTGGTGCCCAGGAACATTTGTTCTAAGCTGAATGGCCCCTCACCCTGGAGGGAAGCCAGCCCCAGGCCAGCAGCGATGGCAGAGCCGGAAGCGTTCATTAGGGGGTCAGATCATTCACTGTTTCTGTGCGCTGGTCCCCATGCTGTGGGTGTGGGTCCACGCTGCTCTGCACCCTCACCCACACTTGGTCCTGTCAGTCCTTGAAGCTGTAGCCCCCCTGGTGGGTGTGAAGCCGGACCGCTGTGCGGTTTGAATTTGTGTCTCCGGGCTTGTTGGCCATTTACATTTCATCTTGATGAAGTGTCTGTCAGATCTTTCGTCCATGTTTAATTGGTTATTTGTCTCTTCTGTGGAGGTTTAAGAGTTCTTGGTATATCCTTGTGCAAATCCTGTGCTGGACCTATATGCTGGGATGTTTTCTCTTGATTCATGGTCTGTTTTTATATGTCCTCCAAGGTATCTTTAGGGAGCAGAAGGGATATACATGTATCTATTCTTCTTTTTTTTTTTTTGCCACACTGGATGGCCTGTGGGATCTTAGTTCCCCAACTGAGATCAAACCCACAACCCCCTGTAGTGGAAGTTTGAAGTCTTAACTGCTGGACCACCAGGAAAGTCCTAAAGAAAGCTTATTGGTNTTTTTTTTTTTTGCCACACTGGATGGCCTGTGGGATCTTAGTTCCCCAACTGAGATCAAACCCACAACCCCCTGTAGTGGAAGTTTGAAGTCTTAACTGCTGGACCACCAGGAAAGTCCTAAAGAAAGCTTATTGGTAACATTTTAGTTTATCAATTTTTTCCCTTCATTATTTATGTTCTTCGCATCCCAAGAGATGTTTTCCTTTCCTGCAGTTGCAAATACTTTCTCCAGTAGCCACAGCCTTTATATGTAGGTTTGTGATTCATCTCAGGTTACTTTTTGTGTTTGTTGTGAGGTAAGGGTCAGAGTTCTTTTTTCTTTTTCCCTAAATAACAACCCATGTTTTAAATTGCTAGTCCAGAAAGAGCTGAGACTCGTTGGGCAAATAGTTGCACTGAGAACGTGGGTGAGGTGGTGGTTCTGCAAACAAGGCAAAGAAGGACGTGTGCTGGCTTTTGAGGTCTAAGCTTTGAAACTGAATGTTAAGGGGCCTGCCTTCCAGAGAACCGTGTCTCCTTCA
>SJYA01005389.1:0-24598 GCA_006410615.1 Neotragus moschatus
TAGCACCGAAAAGGCCGTTACCTGGGCTCTCCCTGAGTGTGGAGGAGGACATGAGCGAAATGACCACCAAGCTCATGTTTTACAGGACTCCGTGAAGCTGGATTCTGCGTTTTCCGACACGTAGATTCGTTTTGTGGAATAAAGTTCACCGCCGTTTCCTCCGCGCAGCATTTTAACTCTAATAAGCAAATGCCACCTCTGTTCGAACGTTTTGGTATTTCCCAGAGAGAAATAATTTTACCTAAGGGAACTAACTGAATTTTCAGCTACATTGAAATACCTCCAGAAGAGGATCTCGGGGGTGGAAAAGCAACTGCGAAACAACAGACGGAGAAATTCATTTGGAAGTTATTCCGTAGCATAAGAGCAGGAACTTACAAGCAAGTTTTCATTGGGCAAAATGGGGTAAGGATTTTTGTGCTTAACCCCCTTGGCGTCTGTTTATGTTTGTGTGTTATTAAGCGGTGGTGGTGAATTGTCTTTTGTTTTAGCTTTTCAAACATATTTGCCACTTTGCTAAGCTAGTTGTAGTTTAAATATATAGGTATGTTAGCCTTTTAAGAAGTTGTTTTTGTAGAGTGACACCAGAGGCCGTAATTAAGGAACATAGGTCTATTATTGTAACCAGATTATAGTTTTATTACTGATATTTAAGAAGACCACACGTTCTGCGCTTTCCTGGTCGAAGTGCCGCAGCAGTTTGTAATCAAAGTCGTGTCGTCTTAGGTTTTATTGCCGGTATCTTTAAAGAGAAGCCCTGAATTCTCTCAGTACTTTGAGAATAATCAGGTGCACAGAGGACGATTATAAAGTAATGGGTAGGTTAGAGTCCAGTCCTTGAAAAGGATCCAGGGTAAATTGTTCTCACTGTGCCCTCTGTTTTGCCCTTGAGTAGCCAAAGCAAAAATCTATAGAATTGACTTACTAGGGGGCATTAAAATGAAAATCTGAAAGTCTTAGAAGGACTCCACAGTGCCCTGCACTTAGTTGGACATCAGAGCCTGAATAGAAAACAGCTTTTTGTTGAAAGAACTTGTTCACTTTCTCTGTTTTTTGGCTTTTAGGATCAGCTCTTTAGCTTGTGTTAAGTGCCAGGTCTACACCTTCTTTCATATCCAAAGTCAAAAAAGAGTGCATTTTTCAACCTTTTATTAACTCTTTACACAATAACTTGATAAAATGCTTGTGATTTGTCCTAATTTAAGCCAGATATCTGTAATATATTAATGATCTGGTTTGTTTCATTGATAGATTTTTTTTCAATGCTTTTTGTCAAAGAGGAACTTCCAGAATTTTCTTTTTTTTTTTTTTCTTATGGTTGAATAAAGACATCTGAAGTGTAGTTAAAGGACAGATTGAAAAGATAGACATGAAGATTCACTGACAGTTTAGGGGTGTGCATATCTAAACTTTCATTCTTAAAATGTTCAGAGGAAGGTTCTTAATAGTACTGCGCTTTTTGTTGGAGTTAAAACTTGAAGTTTATTAACTTGAATAAGTTTGAAAATGTTAAGAATGTGTGGTAGGAATCCTTCATCAGAAATTGATGAGAAAGAGCAATACTTGTTTGTAAAACTTCAGTGACAAAGTGATGAGAATATATATAACTTGCATGATTTGGGATACTAAGAGCAATTAAATACCTCATTCTATTTCTAGTGCTGCTATTAGTAGCTTGGTGATCTGAGGCAGATTGCTTGACCTTTGTGGACTCTTGTTTTTTAATCTGTAAAATGAAAGTCTTAGGTGAGTTTAAAATTTTTTTTTCCAGTCTGTAAAAATGAATTATTTCTTCCTTCTCTATTTTTTTGTAATTGCTGGTTTGTTTCTTGAAGCAAATCTCTCAGATAGAGAGATTGGTTTCTCTAAGCAGTTGTTAAGCATGTAAGCTGGAGAATAATGGCATTTGAAAAATGTTTTGGATGAATTGTACCAATTTTAATAAGAGAAAATACTGAAAAATAACTACTGTTCAGAATCTTTGAAATATGGCTTCCCTTGAGAGTCTGCAGCCCTTCTGTTTAAAACGTGTCAGAGAAGAAAAATCAAGTGGCAGTTTTTCATGCTGAAGGCTGAGTTCTCTGTAGGCTGTGGAGTGGTAGCATCATGAAAGAAAATCAGTTTTCCACAACCTTTAAGCTGCATGAATGTCCATGGTTTTACTAAGGAAAGCTTGACAGGAACTTAAGACAAAGAACACTGGTCTTTAAAGCATGAAAATAAGTCCCACACATTTAACGTACTAAAGTGTAATAAAATATACTTATAAACTAGTGTATTTGTCCTTAATAAATTCTTAAAAGTTGACTGGAGAGGCAAAGGAACAAATATTTATGGCATAATTTTTCTGCACGTCTGTATCTGGGGCTATGACTCTTTCTCATTAACAGTGACTTGTTTCATCTGAGTTGTTGAGACAAGGCATTTGTGGAAGTTTCCACACTTGGTCGGTGTTTGTACCTAAAAAGTATGGAATAAGCATAGCCTCCTGCACTTACTTAAACCAAAAGGAAACAGCTTTAAATGGCCTTCAAAGTTTTACCTAGGCAATCCTAAAGTACTTAACTCTGACTGGTATCTAAAACTTTAATACTGTGGATGAAGAGTTTCACATTTTATGAATATATTTTTTGACTAATGTTAGGACATAGTAGAAGTTTACCTTTGCGTTAATTTTGGATATAATTGCAAGTCTAGGGGCAAAACTGAAACAAAAGGAACGATTTTTACAAGAA
Organism: Neotragus moschatus; assembly: GCA_006410615.1. Taxonomy (NCBI): domain Eukaryota; kingdom Metazoa; phylum Chordata; class Mammalia; order Artiodactyla; family Bovidae; genus Neotragus; species Neotragus moschatus. The sequence continues at coordinate 2,736 of SJYA01005389.1, forward strand.
AATGAGTGATTAGTTCAGGCAGAAAAATAAATCTAAGGCTCTTGTAGTAGGAATTTATGAACTATGGTGGAAATGGAAAAGAACAGCTGAAACTGACAGTTGGCAGAATCTGTCAAAGTGTCTTGGATGCTGCCTGAACTGTTTTAATTACACTGAAGACAGTTGAAGGATTGGTTTGTGAAACAGGTGTATCAAAACCCCTACAAATGAGAGCTTGTATGTTAGGTAAAGTCTTGGAAAAGCCTCCAAGCCCCAGTGAGGAGTCCCTGTTAGGTATGACGCCTAGTCCTCCATGTAGTATCTCCTAAAGAGAGCAGTGAGTCAGGAGCTATTTTGGAATGATTAGAGTAGGCAACAGAGATCATAAAATTTCGATGAGGTATTTCATGCTACCTTTTGTATTGCTTAGCTCATATTGCCAGCTTTTTTACCTCAACAAGGGAGAATCCCCTCCCCTGTCTTATTAAGTGTGAGTTATTTTTAAAATGTGATTTTTCCCTGCCAGTAAGGTTGATACCACTGTTTCTGACTTAACTCACCTGTGGGTGGACGCCTGGAGAAACCCTCTGCTCTGCCTTCCCCAGATAACTTCCTGAAACATGGCAGTGGGTGCTCCCACATTGCAATCTGAACCTTCTTTTCTGGGAGCGAAGGGACATCTCTTTCTGTCTCAGGCTACTGGGTGCTGCTCTCCGGGAACTGTAGCTAAGATGCAGAAGTCTCGATCCAGCACTGCAATCTGAATGGGCTTTGTTGCAAGGGCAACCACTCATTTCTAACGTCAGAGAAGTTAGATGGAAGTCTTAATTATTTGTTCATTTTACCTGTTTTGAACCTCTATCCTGTGCCGTATGGAGCAGCTCAGTGCTGCTGATACATAGACTAGTAAAATGTGCTCCTTCCTTTAGGGAGTTTATTGTTTAGAAGTTGGGTCAACAGTCAAGCCTAAAATTAATAAGTACAGTGGAATGCCTAAGGGACTGAATGGTAGGTATCATAGAGATACAAAGTAAGTGTGCCTATGGCATTAACTGCTGAGGAAAGCATAAAAAAGCTTTTGTGGAGGAGGTAATCCATATTAAATAATGAGAACTGGGCACAGGTGAGCCTTGTAAACAAGTAGCATTCAAGGCAGAGGGAACGGTGTGGTTGACAGCATTAAGACAGTTCAGTTCAGTCACTCAGTCATGTCCGACTCTTTGCAAGCCTGTGGACTGCAGCACGCCAGGCTTCCCTGTCCATCACCAACTTCCAGAGCTTACTCAAACTCACGTCCATCGAGTCGGTGATGCCATCCAGCCATCTCATCCTCTGTCGTCCCCTTCTCCCACCACCTTCAATCTTTCCCAGCATCAGGGTCTTTTTCAGTGAGTCAGTTCTTCGCATCAGGTGGCCAAAGGATTGGAGCTTCAGCTTCAGCAGTAGTCCTTCCAATGAATATTCAGGACTGATTTCCTTTAGGAGTGACTGGATAAATCTCCTTGCTGTCCAAGGTGCTCTCAAAAATCTTCTCCAACACCACAGTTCAAAAGCATCAATTCTTTGGCAGTCAGCTTTCTTTATAGTCCAACTCTCACATCCATACATGACTTTCGGAAAAACTATAGCTTTGAGTAGATGGGCCTTTGTTGGCAAAGTAATGTCTCTGCTTTTTAATATGCTGTCTAGTTTGGTCATAGCTTTTCTTCCAAGAAGGAAACGTCTTTTAACTTCATGGCTCAAATGGACTTTCAAGAGTCAAACAGACTCTTGCAAGTCACAAATAAAACCTTGTGCACACCAGGACCCAGGAGAAGGGAGCAGTGACCCCACAAGGGACTGACCCAGACTTGCCTCTGGGTGTCCAGGAATTAAGACAAGGAACTGCCAAATAATTTGACTTGGTGAACTTGGCTTTATGGGGAACAGCAAGAGACAGGCCCAGAGTCTTACACAGGGCTCAGGTTAGAAGGCCTTGCGGACCAAACAAAAGTTGATCTGTTTCAGGCTTTTTTGAACAGTGACCCGTTATAGTAAGATAATACATTTTTACCTTACAACCTAGTGCACACATATGTAAATGATAAAATATCATGAAAAAACACGCTATGTGTGGTGCACTCTGGTATTTTCTATTCTAAGAAAGAGCAATGGTTGAAATGCAATAAATTGAGTTAACATCCCAGTACTAGCAATGGTATTTTGAAAAACACTGCTCTTAGCTCTGGGAATCACTGGAGTGTTTTAAGAAAAATAGTTATGTTAAGGGTCAGGGAAGTAGGTTGAGAAAACAGTTTTAAATGTTTAAATTTTGGCTTTGTACATTGCATCCTGTGAAAACATGAAACTTGGACAATGAAGCATGACTTGGTAGGGGAAGTAGATAGCCAGCCAGGCCTGGAAAATTCCAGGGTGTTAGGAGAGGAGGGATGGTGTTGGGCTGTGTGTGGTTGTCTGAGTAGGACTTTTTTTTTTTTTAAGCACCAGTGAATTTTATGTGCAGAGGTCAGAATGCAGGAAGCAGCATGATATGTTCCTAGCAGAGCCACACACTCAGAAGGGCCATGGAATAGTGAATTTGGGAGTTTGAAAAGGACTTTCTTGCTGGCATACAAATTGCATGGAGATAAAGAGAATGTTTTGGAATTCCCCAAGAAGTAAATTAAAGGGTACATGGAGTTGCTGGTAAGATTTGCCTTGTATGCTAAGGAAAATTGACTTGTGATTAAACAGAATTGTAATTTTATATATATCGACCTACTGGGAGGCTATCCACTGTAAGAAGAGTAGAAGAGTTTGCATGTTTTAAGAATGGGTTACCCGCCCCCCCCAATTTTTTTTTGCAATATAACTGACAAGTAACATTGTATTATCATAAGATGTACAGCATACCAGTGAGCATGTGGGAGCCTGTGTCTGTGTTGTGAAATGACCACAGGTCCAGCTAGCATCCATCCCCTCATGATGTTAAAGCCTGTTTTTCTTGTAATGAGAACTTCCATAAGAATAGATTTATCTTTTAATATATTAATGGAGTAATGGAGCCCTCACTCTTGATTGAAATTTGAAAGAACTCCTTTTCTGACTTCGGAGTTTTTCCAGGTAGCGTGTTGCACATGAACGAGACCATTCTTGCTGTTTCTTTTACCCTAATCTCTAGCCTCCTGTTCCACATAGGAAGGGCTTTTAACTGGCTCCTTTTTGTTCTTATTTCCTTTTATTCTTGCGGCTCCATCCCGCTTTCCCTTGGTAGTGATGCAGGCACAGATAATAGCCATGGACCCTCAGGGCTTTCCTCCAAGGCCTCCATACATTTACTCACTTCCAGGTAGTGGAAAAAATGTCAGTCTGTTCCACCTCCAATCCTACCATCTCCTTAACTTTGCTTCTGCAGTCTCCTTCCCGCTTCCCAGCTTCTCTTTCCTTCAGTATTGGAGTTGACGATGCTTATCTGAGCACTGCCCTCCCCTGCCCTGCAATTTGAAGGAGGAAGAGAAATTTTTTTTTTCCAGTTCCGTGGTGATGGGCTGGTTAGGACATCCACTCTCAGCTGACAGGTAACAGGCCCTCTGTATGGCATAGCAATTTGTGTTATCATGCCAAAATGTAGGACCTGATTACTTAAACTTAGAAATAAGATATACAATGTATTGTCAAAAACTAGATCCTAGGGTTTTAAAATGAAAATAAAAACTTTTTGAATAGTTACATTTTCAGCAGAGTACAAAACTGAATTAGAGTAGGAGTATCAAGATTATGGTACTTGAGTACTTGGACGAAGCTGTTAGTAAGAGGGTATCAACAAGCCAAGCTTGGTTACTTTACATATATATGGAAATTGACTTTTGAGGGGAACAAATGTTAGAGCTGGGATCATTTAGGAGACAGAATGGATGTGGAAGATGATGTATTTGGTATTTTCTTTTTTGAGGAATTTCCTGGTGGCTCAGATGGTAAAGAGTCTGCCTGCAATACGGGAGAGCCTGGAGAGGGAAATGGCAACCCACTCCAATATTCTTGTCTGGAGCATCCCATGGACAGAGGAGCCTCGCAGGCTACAGTCCATGGAATTACAAAGAGTCAGACACTAGTGAGAGACTATTGACTGGGTGGCATGTTAGGATGGGATTATGTAATTAATAAACCTGGAGACCCTGCCTTCCCTCCTCAAGCCCATTGAACGGGCACATTGAGTGGAAAATCTTCCTTTGATTTTCTTGGTCTTTACCCTTTGGACGCTTACAGCCATGTGTCTTGGTAGCACACCCATCCACTAGGGTTTGTCTGATGTTTCTCTGTATACCTGAAACTAACAAAACAGTGGAAATCAACTGTGCTTCAGTTAAAAAACAAGGAATCACAGACATCACCCCCGTCCCAAAAAAGCCCAACAAGAATAATTTTGAAGTGAAGGCACAGTGTAAATCTGACTAGTGTGACTTTTCTTTTTAGGGTTTTGGAGAATCATGAAAGTGCATTTAGGATAATTACCTTGTTCATGGCAGTTAAGGCATTGACAAAAGTGTCTTTATACGTAGTTGTAAACTGAGTTTGGTTTTAAGTGGTTAAATGTTTCAGATGAAAAGGTGGTCGAGTCTCAAAAGGTCCAACATGGCCACGTGTTTGTTTTTCCAAACCTATGATGTTTAGTTGAAATATTTCTCTGTAGTTAATCCATGGTTTTGTTTTGTCATTTTTGATTAATCAAATGCACTGGATGGAAGAGAAGGGAAAGTGAGTTCCAAATATTTAAGTGTTTCCTGATATAATTTTTAAATGACTGAATATAAGACATTTTGGATAGCTTTACTTCTCAGGCTCTGTTCAGTTGAGTGAAATGTGCAGTTTCTATCTATTGCGTATTTGTGATGACCCATGGCTTACACAGTACAGTGACCCTGTATTATACACGATTCATTATGTCTGTGGAATGATTGAGATTTTCCTAGAAATCAAAAGTACTTCTCTGTAAGGTTTGAAAAGTTGAGTACTTTTTAAGATGGTATAAGGTTTCATGCTCATTAAGTAGCTTCATTTCAAAAGAATCCATGTGGTAAGGCAGTATTTTTATTCATTTTAGCCCATCTATGAGAACTGAGATGAAGTTTCTGAATCTTACTTAATGGGCCTTTCAAGTGTAGGTAAAACTTTTTAAAGGCTTATCATTCGGTGGTCTTTAACGTGTAAATACAGTCATATAGAACTGAATCTTTGAGGTTAAAATGTTAATTTTTATAACATCTCTCTATATATAGTATAAAATTAGGACATCCGTTATCACTCTGTTAAGAGACATTTACCAGTGAACTTGTGCTCTAATTACAGTTTGGTTTTCCTTTCTTCATTGTAAGTCTAACACTCATTTCTGTGCTCCCTAATGTCCGATAAAAAAGATGAAATTGATGATTAATCAGTGCTGCTTGTTTTAAGCAGTGTTTTTTGGGGAAGAGATTGAAATTAATCACATGTATGTGTTATATTTTATTCTGTGGTTTGTCATTACCCTCCACTTGTAATTTTTGTTGATTTTTTTTTTTTTTTTCTTTANCGATAAAAAAGATGAAATTGATGATTAATCAGTGCTGCTTGTTTTAAGCAGTGTTTTTTGGGGAAGAGATTGAAATTAATCACATGTATGTGTTATATTTTATTCTGTGGTTTGTCATTACCCTCCACTTGTAATTTTTGTTGATTTTTTTTTTTTTTTCTCTTTAAAGGTTTTTAAAAATCTCACTTCCCTGGTAGGTATAATTTAGAATTAATTTTACAGGGACAAGTATAATTAAGAATTACTTTTATAGGCTCAAAACTGAAATTGCTTTTTCATGACCTTGCAAAGAGAAAAAACCAAAGTATTCTTTCTTGTGAGGTTTCTTCCCCGCCAGTGACTAATTGTGAGCCCAATATGGCTTTGGTGTAGCTAAAAAAATTTCAAATATGTAAAACAAACATTTGACTTAGGATCTGGATTTCATTTACACGTAACTCTCTTTTCTCTTTAATGGCAGATGGCAAAAAGTCAGTTTTCTTTATTGTATCAGAAAATAAAATTCTAAAATCCAAAAAATTAGCAGTCTACTCAATACTTTCTCTTCGTAATACAGTTTGCTTTTGCACTTTCTCTCACTTCTGAAAAATCGCTTTAATCCTTTAATACCTAATATTAGCTTTAAAAAATTGCTTTGCTTTTTGGACTTTTTTTTTTTAATGTTCTTTCATAAAACATGAAGCTCTTCCATGTTACCTTTGAAAAGAGTTGGCACCAGTTCCTCAAGGCAGAGCAGTTTTAAGAACCGAGGACTTTTTATAAAATTACTGAAGAAGAGTTCGACAGAAATTAAACACCTATCAAAGCAGCTTTTGCTCCTTTGTGAGGTTGTTTTAAATCACGTTTGTTACGTCACGTCTAGTGCACATCCAGGTGCACATGATCACGTGCCGCAGGGTCCGGAGGGCTGAGGAGGGGATGCTCGTGACTGCCACCCCATCTGTGGAAGGACTTGCTCCTCATTTGTCCCTGTCTTTAGGAGGAGGGCAGTTCTCCTGGATTTCCTTACCCTACTGCCCTCCACCCGGGTGCCCTTTCCCAATAAAATCTCTTGCTTTGTCAGCACATGTCTCTCCTCAAACAATTCATTTCCGCGTGTTAGACAAGAGCCCAGTTTCGGGCCCTGGAAGGGGTCTGCCTTCCTGCAACAAATGGCGACTCTGGCGGGGACTCTTCTTCGCCGAGACTGACATCCTGACCACTCGGGGTACTCAGGGGCCAGCTTGCCTGCCAATGGACCAGACCCAGCGGTCGCAACTGGGACCCTTTTGTCCCTGGTCTCCTGACGCGGACAACTGGCCAGAGTGCCCTGACCTGTAAGGAACAAGAGACTTAATTGACCTCTCTCTCCTTTCCTTAACCCCTCCTATCCTTCCCTGTTTTTCTAGTCCCCCGGTCCTGGACACAGGAATCTGGTCGAAGGGCCCTCAGCCTGAGCTGAGGATTGGAGACTGATCACCTCCTCTTGGCAGAGAACTCAAATTCTGGTTCTGGTAGGGCCAAGTTCCAGTCCTCCCTTCTCTGGAGGCCCAGGGAAAAGTCCCAATAACACCTGGGTATCTGTAGGTGGCAGGAGACATCTGTAAGATCACTCCTTTCGCCCCTCTCTCCCGCCTCCTCCCCCTTCTTTCAACCTGGCTTCCTTTCCTCCCTTGAAATCTTTGATGTTGGTACTTGGATCTGAAGTTCTTTGTCTCTAGGAGGTTTTCTGAGAGACTGTATTCTTGTATTTAAGGGCTTTCCTGGTGGAGCCGAAGTTAAAGCATCTGCCTGCAATGTGGGAGACCTGGGTTCCATCCCTGGGTGGAGAAGATCCCCTGGAGAAGGAAATGGCAACCCACTCCAGTATTCTTGCCTGGAGAATCCCATGGACGGAGGAGCTTGGTGGGCTACAGTCCACGGGTCGCAGAGAGTCAGACACGACTGAGCGACTTCACTTTCACTTTAGTAGGAGGGCAGTGATAGCCATAGCCCAAGTTCATGTCTCTCTGGGTACTGTGCATTGCATTTCCTAACCACCTGCTGCTGCTAAGTCGCTTCAGTCGTGTCCAACTCTGTGCGACCCCATAGACGGCAGCCCACCAGGCTCTGTTGTCCCTGGGATTCTCCAGGCAAGAACACTAGAGTGGGTTGCCATTTCCTTTTCCAGTGCAGGAGAGTGAAGGTGAAGTTGCTCAGTGGTTTCTGACTCTTAGCGACCCCATGGACTGCAGCCTTCCAGGCTCCTCCGTCCATGGGANGTCACGTCTAGTGCACATCCAGGTGCACATGATCACGTGCCGCAGGGTCCGGAGGGCTGAGGAGGGGATGCTCGTGACTGCCACCCCATCTGTGGAAGGACTTGCTCCTCATTTGTCCCTGTCTTTAGGAGGAGGGCAGTTCTCCTGGATTTCCTTACCCTACTGCCCTCCACCCGGGTGCCCTTTCCCAATAAAATCTCTTGCTTTGTCAGCACATGTCTCTCCTCAAACAATTCATTTCCGCGTGTTAGACAAGAGCCCAGTTTCGGGCCCTGGAAGGGGTCTGCCTTCCTGCAACAAATGGCGACTCTGGCGGGGACTCTTCTTCGCCGAGACTGACATCCTGACCACTCGGGGTACTCAGGGGCCAGCTTGCCTGCCAATGGACCAGACCCAGCGGTCGCAACTGGGACCCTTTTGTCCCTGGTCTCCTGACGCGGACAACTGGCCAGAGTGCCCCGACCTGTAAGGAACAAGAGACTTAATTGACCTCTCTCTCCTTTCCTTAACCCCTCCTATCCTTCCCTGTTTTTCTAGTCCCCCGGTCCTGGACACAGGAATCTGGTCGAAGGGCCCTCAGCCTGAGCTGAGGATTGGAGACTGATCACCTCCTCTTGGCAGAGAACTCAAATTCTGGTTCTGGTAGGGCCAAGTTCCAGTCCTCCCTTCTCTGGAGGCCCAGGGAAAAGTCCCAATAACACCTGGGTATCTGTAGGTGGCAGGAGACATCTGTAAGATCACTCCTTTCGCCCCTCTCTCCCGCCTCCTCCCCCTTCTTTCAACCTGGCTTCCTTTCCTCCCTTGAAATCTTTGATGTTGGTACTTGGATCTGAAGTTCTTTGTCTCTAGGAGGTTTTCTGAGAGACTGTATTCTTGTATTTAAGGGCTTTCCTGGTGGAGCCGAAGTTAAAGCATCTGCCTGCAATGTGGGAGACCTGGGTTCCATCCCTGGGTGGAGAAGATCCCCTGGAGAAGGAAATGGCAACCCACTCCAGTATTCTTGCCTGGAGAATCCCGTGGACGGAGGAGCTTGGTGGGCTACAGTCCACGGGTCGCAGAGAGTCAGACACGACTGAGCGACTTCACTTTCACTTTAGTAGGAGGGCAGTGATAGCCATAGCCCAAGTTCATGTCTCTCTGGGTACTGTGCATTGCATTTCCTAACCACCTGCTGCTGCTAAGTCGCTTCAGTCGTGTCCAACTCTGTGCGACCCCATAGACGGCAGCCCACCAGGCTCTGTTGTCCCTGGGATTCTCCAGGCAAGAACACTAGAGTGGGTTGCCATTTCCTTTTCCAGTGCAGGAGAGTGAAGGTGAAGTTGCTCAGTGGTTTCTGACTCTTAGCGACCCCATGGACTGCAGCCTTCCAGGCTCCTCCGTCCATGGGATTTTCCAGTCAAGAGTACTGGAGTGGGGTGCCACTGCCTTCTCCGTCCTAACCACCTAGATCATAGCAAAGCACACATGTACAGTGTAAGTTGAGAGGTTTTGGGGAATTAGACCCCACTTTTAGTGTACAGAAACTCCTGATTCCTAGCAGGTGGGTATAAGCTAGATGTACCAGTTATTTTTCGAATAAATTTGTGGTAAATTGTTGGATCCTTTCATCTTTAGTTTTAAGCACGTCTCAGTCTTAAGTTGTGTTTCCTTCTTTCTGTTTCATTTAAGAAATCTAAAACTGTTATTCTGAAGAAGGCTTTTTTGTCAGTTGGAATTTTCTGCCCTAGTTGCTTTCAGTTTCCCTCATTAGGCTCTTAATAACGGTCTCTAGGAAGTTATCTTAAGTGGATTTCACTATCAAAGAGCTTAAAGTAGTCACATTAGAAAATTTCTGTCCGTGTTCCTTCGTGGAAGGTTAAGTCTATACATGACTAAGTTTAGGACTATTAATTTGAACCAACCATATAATAATATTCAAGTGGGCCTAGCCTATCCCTNTAACGGTCTCTAGGAAGTTATCTTAAGTGGATTTCACTATCAAAGAGCTTAAAGTAGTCACATTAGAAAATTTCTGTCCGTGTTCCTTCGTGGAAGGTTAAGTCTATACATGACTAAGTTTAGGACTATTAATTTGAACCAACCATATAATAATATTCAAGTGGGCCTAGCCTATCCCTTTGGGCTTCCCTGGTGGCTCAGACAGTAAAGAATCTGCCTGCAATGCAGGAGACCCAGGTTTGATCCCTGGGTTGGGAAGATCCCCTGGAGTAGGACATGGCAACCCACTCCAGTATTCTTGCCTGGAGAATTCCATGGACAGAGGAGCCCGGCGGGCTGCAGTCCACGGGGTCACAAAGAGTTGGACATGAGCGACTAACAGCCTGTCCCTTTGCCTTTCTGTGCTTCCGTTTTGCTTATCTTTTAAAACTGCCATTTTCTGTCTTACTCTAGGTATGAATCTCTGTCGTAGGGGTTTCAACATTAAAATTCATGTGTTTTGCTTTGCTTAATCACCCTGCCAGCTCCTTTGATGTTTACAGAATGAGAATTCCACCTACTTTTGTTTACTAAGTATTGCCAGGGATCTGTGTACATGCAGCTGAATGGGAAGACTCCCAAATCACCCTTTTATCTTTCTTTAGGTTCTGTTGATTAAAAAAAGATGGTTCTAGATTTCGTGGGCTGTCTTTTTCCTTACTCGGCTGATAACATATGGGACTTTAGTTGTCTGTTTTCATTGTTGCTTTCATTTAGTATTTTATTAATGCTGGGTTGATATTTATTGCTATGCCTGTGTTAATGTGAGGGACGTAAGACATTAATGGTAATATTGCTACTTAGTTTTACTTGGTGGCATAGTCATATATTTGGGGTATTTAGTGTATGATCTATGGGTAAACTATAGGCTATTCATGTGGTAGGAAGCTAGCCTGAAAAGTGTTTTCAAAGATGGTGCAGTGGTTACTTAGAAACCAAGATGCAAAATCATATATTCACAACTATACAAAATACATACTGTATATATAATAAGATTTGAAAGAATTTCATTAAAATGTTACCATGTTTATTTCTTGGATACAGCAATTCTGAAATTTTGTTTTTGAGTCTTTGCAAATCTTTTACGTTTCTTTGTGATTAAGCTTTAGAACTTACCTTGGGTTTTAAGGGTGAGGGTATTAAAGATTACTAATGTCTACCATTCAGAGTTGTCAGGGGGTCTCTCACTGTTCCTACATATGCATAAATACTTCTGTGTTTGTATCAACTTTAACTTATCTCACATTTTGTTTTTCTTTTCAAAACTGGCTAAAGAAGTAATTACTTCAGTGATAGCGACTATTGTTTCTTGTTTAAGTAAGGGGTGGTTCTGGTGTTGCTTATCAAAATGTTAGTACTAATCCCCACTTTCATGGATAAGGAGCCTGAGCTCACAGGGAAGATGTGCCTGGGGCAGTTATACCTGGCAGAGCGTGTGCTCTGATTCCTAGGGGACCCTAAATGGATACTCACATATTCACAGACTCATTTTTTGTTGGTTAGAAACTAAATTGTGTTCAACTCCTTGTGACTCCATGGACTGTAGCCCACTAGGCTCCTCTGTCCATGGGATTTCCCAGGCAAGAATACTGGAGTGGGTTGCCATTTCCTTCTCCAAGGGATCTTCCCAACCCAGGGATCAAACCCATGTCTCTTGCACTGGCAGGATTCTTTACCATTGAGCCACCAGGAAAGCCCAAGACTCATTTAGACTGGGGTTTCTAACCCCTCATAGTTTAAAAAAAAAGGGAAAGAGTCTAATGTAGGCTTAGTGCCTTAGTTGACAATGAGTTTTAATTAAACTTACCTTGTTTTCCTTTTAGATGGTACTGAAAGAAACTGCATTCTGATTTTAGTGTACTCAAATCTCTGCTTAAATCATTTTGTTTTGAATACACTGACGTCTTTCTCATGAATGAACTGAAATGTTGTCACGTGTGTTTTGCATGATTTCTGAAGTTGATTCTAAAGTGTAAATTCCATCAGTCAGAGCCCTGTTAACTGCCTTTGTAGTTACTGGACACATGAGCCTCAAGAACACGTGAGTCGGCAGGGTCTACTTCTCTGAGAAGCTCAGTCTGGAATAAGAGTTCTTGGGATGTTATCTTAAAGGTTGTTTCCTAGAACCTAATGTTGGACCATGAGACCTGCAAGTGGAAGGGTCACTTACAGGCTGTAGTACAATTTCTGAATCATGAGACAGCTCTAAGTTGTTTAACTCCATAGAATTCATAAAAGTCCATTGGACCATATCATATCCAGTTTTAAAATTGTTATTCTTTCTGAATCCCCCCCCCCCGGGGGTCCCAAACTCTAATGTTATCATTGGCTGAGCAGAAAATGTATAAGATAGAAGTCAGTAAGGACTGGGGAGACTGTGGCAAAGTGAAGAGAGCATGTCCTGCCTGAAAGCATTCATATCCAGAGTTCTCAAAACCCTGTGCTGAAAACTCTTGACTCAAGCAGGAAGACCAGAGAGCATGGCAGGGCATTGGCAGAAATGAACACTAGATTAGTGGTTCTCAGTTTGAACTTGTATTTGAATCACCTAGAGGGCTTGTTAAAGACAAGACTGCTAGACTTCAGCCTGAGTTTTTGATTCAGTAGGTCTGTAAGTGGGGCCCGTGAATTTGCTGCTCTATTAAATTCTTAGCTGATGGTGATATTGCTGCTGGTCCAAGGACCTTACTTAGCATCATTTGAAAAATGAAGCATATATATGAAAAGCTTTTGTCCATTCAGAAACTTCAGTGATTCTTGAAATCTTTTTGTTCTTCGCTTGCAAGCTGTAAAAAATTGTAATTTTGAACTAAAGGAAGAAACTCTGGTTGAACTTTTTAATTTTTTTTTTTTTTTTTTTACAAGCTAAAAGATCCACTTGAAACTAATCTCTGTCTCTTTAAACCTGATTACTTCTGGCAATGTTTACCAGTTACCCCTGTGCGGAGTGACTTCTGCTTTCTCGCATTTCTGAATGTATTATTTTTGAAACCACCTGGCAGTGCTTTGAGTCCTGAACTTTTTGTGCTTTTGGAGAAAGTGTAACTTCTAAGTTGTTTATCCTGCTTAGATACCCTTAAGTTTGTCCACGTGCTATAGTATTACTTTTCTATTGCTGTGTGACAATTACCACACTTTTGGTGGCTGTAAAACAACACCCATTTACCTTAGTTTTTGTGAGTCAAGAGTCCAGGGACCTTCACGGGATCTTCTGCTCAGGGTTTCACGAGGCAGCAGTCAAGGCGGCAGCTGGGGCTAGAGTCTTACCTGTGGACCAGCATCTCCCTGAACGCTCATATGGTTGTTGGTTGATTTCATTTCCTTGTAGCTAAGGAGCACGGTGGGCTACAGTACATGGGGTCAGGAGAGAGTTGGACACAACTTAGCGATCAGACAGCAGTAGCAACAAATAGAACTCACAGTGGCAATGTCTTCAAGGCCAGCAGGAGGAGCCCCTCTCAGTTCTTTATCATCTTCCAAAGGACTCACCTAAATAAGTTAGGACCGCTCAGGGTAACCTTCCTTTCGATTAGTTGAAAGTCAACTGATTAGTGACCTAATTACCTATGTGACATCCCATCCTATTCAACCCTTCTACACACACTGAAGGTGGAGAGTTTTATGCAGAAAATGTCCACCAGGAGGCAGTATTCCCAGAGCCATCTTAGAAATCTGCCTGTTGTACCCCATCAAATACCCATAGATGTTTTCCTGATGCTCAGATATCAGTATGCCCACTCCAGTTTTTTTTTTCCTAACTTTTAAAAATCTGTAGCCCTCTGCATTCCTGCTCCAGTATGGACTGGTTACTCTTAAGGCATATTAATAGGCCTCATATTAGACTTTCTTTAAATTTTGGGGGGTGAGAAATATGGGCAGGCATCATATCTTGTTTCCTGGTCACTATGCTTGTTTGCTTCAATCCTTTACTTTACTGAAGCTCCTTTTCTTGTAGTTACCTGAAAATGACTAGGTAGGAGGTAACTTCAGACATCCGTGAAAGTGCCCTCCCCCTCAATTGAGTCTAGATCTCTAGACAGGAAGTACTTTTCTGTCTTTACTGTGAAGACACAGATCCCTTCTGGTTTCCAGGTGTTCCTGTTCAAGCCTGCTTGTTTCTGATTCCTTTCTTTGCCGTCATGTGTTACTCTTCCCCCACTTTGTAACATTTTAGGATTTTTTCCTGTGTGGTTGGAAAATTTCACAATGATACGCGGTGGGGCTTTTTGTTTGCTTTTTTTTTTTTTAATCTTTTGGTCATTGGTGGACCATTTTGGTCTGTAAATCTCCCTAAGTTTTGGAAATTTCCTTCTGTTTTTTAAAAAATATCATCTTCTACTTTTCTCTTTATGAACTGTTAGTTGGATAGTAACCTTTTTGTCTAATCTACCAGTTGTTTCTTTTTTCTTTTGCCTTCTAAGGAAATTACCTTGACTTCATCTTCTAACAGTTTTTGAATTTTAAATTTTCACTGAATTTTAAATTTCCAAGTCTTCTTTCTCAATGTGTCATCAATTTGAGATTCTTTTGTTTTCTATTCCCTAAGTTTTCTTTGAGGTTCCTTTTTTGTTTGGTTGGTTTCTTCTTTCATGATCCTAGGCTTGCCTAGAGTATCTGGCAATCCCCATCTGTGTGTTTAAGAGTTAGATGCCAGAAAGCTGGTTAGAAGTTTTCTGTGACCCAGTGAGTCCTGTCACCAGTGGGCTTCATGTTAGGCATTTAGGTGGTGAACAAGCCACCTTCTTAGGTGGTTTCCAGGTGTCAGTAAGTAGAAATCTATTCTCTGAGACTATAGGTCTTTTCTTTAAGACTGTTAAATTTTTCTAAAAGACAATCTTCCAACATTTATACCTTTTGGCATTCTGAGAGCAAAGTGTACACCATTATATATCTTGGAGGCATATGCTGCTGCTGCTAAGTCGCTTCAGTTGTGTCTGACTCTGTGCGACCCCATAGCCAGCAGCCTACTAGGCTCCCCCGTCCCTGGGATTCTCCAGGCAAGAACACTGGAGTGGGTTGCCATTTCCTTCTCTAATGCAGGAAAGTGAAAAGTGAAAGGGAAGTTGCTCAGTCATGTCCAACTCGTAGTGACCCCATGGACTGCAGCCCACCAGGCTCCTCTGTCCATGGGATTTTCCAGGCAAGGGTACTGAAGTGGGTTGCCATTGCCTTCTCCGAGGAGGCATATACCCGCTGTAAACTGAAAACGATGAAGGGAGGGTTTGCAGCATTTTCTTAATGTTCCACCCTTGTTTTCTGCTACTGGGGAAAGTGATTTTCTCAGGTGCTAGGAAGGGGGAAGGGAACTGTCATTGCTCTGTTACTTGAACTTTTCAATCAGTTCCCTAATTTCAGATCCATACTTCACACTCTCTCCTGCAGCTCCTTTGTGTCTCAATTCTGGCCAGCAAGTTGTTCACTCATTATTTTCCTTTTGGCAGGCACTATGCACTTAGTTTCCTTGGCTTTGCCTGCCACATACTAGTCTTTCTTCCAAATTACTTCTTTGAAAATTGTATTAAAATTACTTACCCACTGGTGTCACTTCTATGTGGTTATGGGTTTATACCTCCTTTTTCCCCTTTTCATTTTAGTGTAGTTTCAGAAAAGGAAGATAAATATGTGCAATTAATTTGCCGTGTTTGATTAGAATCACTGAGCCTTAGCTTTTGAATTTATATAAGGCATTTTTCAGAATGTGTTGACACGGTTGACAATCGATGAGAATTTGGTGGGTGATGAAGTGTTGGCCTTCTAAAAAGTCTCTCTCTGTTACCAACACTGGAAAACTCAGTGCTTAATGTAAATAAGCACATCTTAAAATTTGACTTAATCCTCAGCCTAAATAAACCTCAGCAAAGCGGAGCACTTGACTCTCTCAACTGTGTCCGCTCGCGAAGGTGTTGCTACCGTTTATCCCCCATCACAGTGCCTCTTGAGCACTTGTAACAACTATTAAATAATTTCATTTGTTTCATGAGTCACACCAGGCACTGGCAATACACAGATAGGTAAATAGCCACATAAACAACAAGTTCCATTACGGTGACTTGCTGTGATAGAGATGTAAGCTGTGTTTGTGAGCACAGAGAATGGAGTGCCACACTTGAGTGCTGACTTTCAAACCAACCTCTTCATTGTCCTTGTTCACTTGCATCAAGAGGCCCTTTAGTTCCTCTTCACTTTCTGCTTTAGAGTTATCATCTGCATATCTGAGGTGGTTGATATTTCTCCTGGCAATCTTGATTCCGGTTTGTGATTCATCCAGCCTGGCATTTGGCATGATGTACTGTATATATAAATTAACAATAAAGAGCCTTGATGCTCTCCTTTCCCAATTTGGAACCAGTCAGTCGTTCCATGTCCTCCAGTTCTAACTTGTTTTTTTGACCCACATACAGGTTTGTCAGAAGACAGATTGTTAAGTCACTTCAGTTGTGTCCGACTCTGCGACCCCAGAGATGGCAGCCCACCAGGCTCCTCCATCTATGGGATTTTCTAAGCAAGAGTACTGGAGTGGGGTGCCGTTGCCTTCTCTGGGAAGACGGATTAAGTGGTCTGGTATTCCTGTCTCTAAGAATTTTCCAGTTTGTTGTGATCCACATGGTCAAAGTCTTTAGTGTAGTCCATGAAGCAAAAGTAGATGTTTTTCTGGAACTCAACATAGACATATATTATAAAACACAAAAGCAAATGAAAGAGGAGCAAATAATTTATTCCTGTCATGCCCCGTGCCCCCCCCCCCTTAGAAGTCACTGCTTTACGTAATGGTTAGCAAAGGAGCAACGTTAAGTTTGTAGAGTTAATGCCACGCTTGTGTTTTAGATGAACTAATCAGGTCACAATATGGAGGAAGTTTTAGACTTGGGGAGATATGCGCGAGAGAGAAATGGGTGGGGGTCTTGGAGATCGTCACATTTAATTGTGTAATAAGTTAGTTGCAGCAGCTTAGTCAAGAATAATGGCTTGAATTAAGGTAGAGCAGGACATGGGCAGGATTCAAAAGAGATTTCAGTAGTGCTGTCTGTAGGCGCTGACAGTGAACTCTGTCGATATAGAGGGGTAGGAAGGTCGGCTTGGTCAGCCGTTAGTTGAGGTAGGGAACCAGGAGAAAAGCAAGTTTGCAGTGAGGTAAGATGATGAATTGCATGAAAACTGTTGTATTTATTGCCATCTATGTAGGAATGTTTTGTAGTCAGATATCCAGGTCTGGTATTCAGGAAAAGAGAACTAGGCTTTGGGGAATCATTAGGGTATATAAGCATTGGTTGAAACTTTGAATGTGGATGAGCTCATTCAGGGTATTTATAGAAAAGAGCAGATGAAGCCTCTCTGGGGGAATAGTCATTTAAGGGGCAGCAAAGAAGCTGAGAGAGCAATCAAGCTAAAACAGTGAGAGAACAGTGTCAAAAACAAGAAAAGGGAGTTTCCAGAAATGAGTAGCCAGGATCAAAGGTAGCGGCAACTTCAAATGAGGCAAACAGTGTCTATCAGATTGGCTAAGCAGTGGTCCTTTAAAAAGGACCTTACCTGGAGAAGTTTGAGCAGCCTGGGATGGATGCCAGATTGCCAGGGGGTGGTGATGCTAACGAAGGGTAAGGAAGCAGAGGCTAGGAGGGTAGGCTTCTCCTTTAAGACTGAGCTGCTCTGAAATGGGGTAGAGCTTCGGCAAGCTGTAGGGTTCAGGAAATTGTTGTGGTTTTGTTTTCAAAATGGGACTAAGCATTCTTTTTAGACCCTGAGAAAGGAGTCCATAGGTAAGGGTATTTGAAAGTTGGAGTACGGAGGGATAACGACTGAGGAGAGCCATGGCAGAGAATGGAATCGGAAGCACAGGAGGAGGAGTTAACCTTAAGTAGGAGGCCTGCCTTCCTCATAGACTGGAGGGGCGGATATGTGGAAGGTTAGGATCGGGTTAAGTCTGTAGGTTAAAGGGCAGGAGACTGGAAGGGAGCTCCTTAGCTGGGGGACTCCATCTCATCAATTCATTCCCTGATTCATGAATAAGCAAACACTTATTCTACATAGCTTCTATGAGTCAGGCACAGTTGTAAGAAATATATCTGTGAACAAAGAGCCTGCCTTTATGGGCGTGCATTCTAGAAGATGACGAAAGGCCATCTGTAGAGGCTGAAGGTTGCTCAGAGCCTTGGGAAGAGAGGTGAGCAATGGGAGAGAGGACCCACCGTGAACAGTGAGGAGGTGGGAGGGCCCGTATCAGGGTATAGCCACAGGTTTCGGTGTTCCTGTTAAAACAGTCTAAATCCAGGGTGCTGCTGTACCTGAGGAGCAGAGAACTGTGTGTTAGAAGGGCTCTCCTGGTCTCCAATCTGAAAACGGAAGCACGAAAGAGGTGTGTCCGATTTTGGTAATGTTCTGTTCGGAGGTATTTTCATATGCTGCCTTTCCCCATCCTAAATGGCCCTTTCCCTTCTTTAGAGAACTTTCTTATCTTAGGAAACCAACCTAGTAAGTATTAAGTTGCCAGAATGCAACCAGTTTATTAATATTTGAAGTCTTTGCTCTGGGAAGCATCCTAGTCCTGTGAAAAGTCCTGGAGTGCTCCTAAGTTCTGGAGATTTATCTTCTCAGCCCCCACTTGGGCTGTGTACACGTGCCAAACACAACACACAGCCCAACGCCTTCCTGGTGCGCTAGAGTGTAGAAGGGTCCTTGAGTGAATTTTTTCTTCTGTCACACCAGGAAGGTCACAGAGGTTAATTCGTTGTCATGACCACTTGATTACTCTGATTCCTGTTGAGAACTCAGTCTATAATATTACCATTTCAGAAGCAGCTTTGCAGCTCCCACTTACCTTATTTTTCTTACTCTTGATAAATGTAAATATTCCTTTAGTCCTTTTGGATAGGTGGGCTTTGTTTTCTTTCTCGTCACTCAAAGTACCTGCACTCCTTGACTAATTCTAATTTTACTGTCATCACAACTTGGATAGCATTTTATTTTTTATGGGAACTTTCATGCTGGAGGAATGTGTCTCCAGAAGCAGACAGTTGAGCAGCAAATTTAAGCAGCAAATTGAACAGCATCTTTCTTTTTGTGTAGTCGTAAGAATCAGTTAAGAAACAGAGACTTTGAAATGAAATTTTACTTCATCTTTTGTTCTATAAAATGTAATTTCATCATCAAGCTCTAAATTGATGGGACTTACACCATTTTTCAAGTTTTTTTTTTTTTTTTTTTTTTTTTGACCTTGAGACATGATTTAGGCTGCAGAAGCTCGAGCTGTGATACAGAGTGGCATGGCACAATCCAGGCGGAGAAGTTTAGAAATCAAGCAAGGTCTCTTGAAGCAGCCAGTGGCTGCATTTAAATTATTGATCCTCTTAGCTCTGTGATCTTGGGTAAGATGCTTAAGATTCTCAGTTTCCTCATCTGTAACATAGGGATAAAAGTGTGGATGTTAAAGGATCAAATACAAGCAAGTTGTTAACACATTCAGGCACACAGGAACTACTTAAACCACAGCTTATTATTACTGTAGTTTTATACAGTTAACTTTCTGATAGTAAACTCAACTTGAGGATTTTTTTTTGATTTATAAATAAAGAGCATGAGAAAAATTTTTAACCTTTGGTACTACTGAAAGGCTTCCGTGGTGGCTCAGCCAGTAAAGAATCTGCCTGCAATGCAGGAGACCCGGGTTCAAGCCCTGGGTCAGGAACGTCCCCTGGAGAAGGAAATGGACAACCCACTTCAGTATTCTTGCCTGGGAAATCCCACGGACAAATGAGCCTGGCAGCCTACAGCCCAAGGGGTCAAAAGAGCCGGACATGACTTAGCAACCACCACCACAAGCCACCGCCACCACTGCTGAAAGTCAAAGATAAGTTTGTGTGCTTTATTCTGTCCTAATAAAATATCCACTGAATCCCTTTTCCTCTTGTATTTTATATCCAAAGAACTTAATTTGTTTGATGTTCTGATTTCATTGACTGTCTTGAAATATCTTGATTTGAGGAGCCCTTGATGGAACCATGAAGATACTAATTCTCAGTAAGGAAGCTGATGTTTAAATATTACATATGACAGGAATAACCACCTATTCTACTGTGACTAAAAGATGTACATGAATAAAACTCTGAATGAAAATTCTTCTGTATAGTTAAGCCATCTTATTGCTCATCTTATTAGGTCTACAGAAGAATATTTAAATATCTGATTGGGTCTTTTTTATTAGATATGCTCACAAATTATGAGAAGCTTTAAAGCCAGATATTACTAAATTACTCAGAGTTTAATATCAGAAAAGTTAAGTAAAAAAAAAAAAAACACAAAAAAAGTACTCATTAGCTAAAAATACGTTGCTAAATTCTTACGATAGCACTGGTTTAGACCATAAGTGTCAGGAAGGCAGAGGCTGCCTTGTCTATTAATTCATCTAAGAAATGTTTCTTGAGCATCTCCCATGCGCCAGCATTCTTCCAAGTGCTGCCAATATTGCAGTGAACATAATAGACAAAAATTCCAGTCCTCATTATATTTTAATGTAAACTGTGTTCAAGAAGTTTCTGCTACACCCTTTAGCTGTCCCAGAGACTCAGTATAAAGGTGCAAATAGTCCCCTTCCTTCTCCAGTTACTGTTAGGGGCTACAAGTCAAGTTATGCTAAAGGGCTTCATATGTCCCCTCCATGGATGTGGCTGCAGAAATTATGGGTCCCTGGAGGATTGTAAGCAGTAGAGTGAAATTTCAGTTCACAGAAAAGTGTCACATTTATCCACTTAGAAATACTTGTTTGACACCAGAGGCCCATTTTTCATCTTTTAGTAACTTAGAATGTTGGGTTTAACTTGAATGTAAGTTAAAGTATTATATTAACTTCTTCCAAGCAGAGTTCTCATGTACATAGGGTAAAGAGCCTTAGAATTTTTTTGCCGTTTTTTTTTTTTAATTAATGTTTTGTTTCCCTTTGTTTTCAGATGCATAAGTAACCTTGTCAGTCAGTCCCTGTGTTATTTTTAAATGAAGCAGCCGAGGCCTGCTAGGTGGTGGTAAAGCTAGCCTTCTATTGCTTGGCTTGTGTTCTTCCCTCTAGAAAGACACATAAGCCACTCAGTACACCATCCCGTAGTATAAGCCGACCTAAAACTTGTTTGTTTAGCAAGTTTGTATACATTTGTCATATTTTGAAATCTCTTCTGAATCTTCTTAGCACTTTTTATTACCTGTTCTATGGCATTTGCCACTTTCCACTCTTACATAATTGTCTATTATTAGAAACAAAAATTTTTTCTAGTTGAAACCTCTCTGAGAATAGAGTGTATATGTAGTTCCTCTTTGTATAATCCCCATAGCTCTTAACAGAATGCCTGGCCTTCCACTCGGTACTCAAATTATTAAATATGTGCTCAGTTCATTCACATGTTCATTTGTGTCCAACCCCATGGGCTGCAGCACACCAGGCTGCCCTGTCCATCACCAGCTCCTGGATGCCATCCAACCATCTTACCCTTTGTCATCCCCTTTTCCTCCCGCCTTTAATCTTTCCCAGCATCAGGGTCTTTTCCAATGAGTCAGTTCTTCGCATCAGGTGACCAAAGTATTAGAACTTCAGCTTCAACATCAGTCTTCCCAATGAATATTCAGGACTGATTTCCTTTAGGAGTGACTGGTTGGATCTCCTTGCAATGCAAGAGACTCTCAAGAGTCTTCTCCAACACCACGGTTCAAAGGCTCAGTTCTTCGGCAATCAGCTTTCTTTAGAGTCCAACTCTCACATCCATACACGACTACTGGAAAAACTATAGATTTGACTAGACGGACCTTTGTTGGCAAAGTAATATCTCTGCTTTTTAATATGCTGTCAGGTTGGCCATAGCTTTTCTTCCAAGAAGCAAGCATCTTTTAATTTCATGACTACAGTCACCATCTGCAGACATTTTGGAGCCCCCCCAAAATAAAGTCTGTCCCTATTTCCATTGTTTCTCCATCTATTTGCCATGAAGTGATGGGACTGGTTGCCATGATCTTTGTTTTCTGAATGCTGAGTTTTAAGCCAACTTTTTCACTCTACTTTTTCACTTTCATCTAGAGACTCTTTAGTTCTTCTTCGCTTTCTGCCATAAGGGTGGTGTCATCTGCATATCTGAGGTTATTGA
>SJYA01005391.1:0-25172 GCA_006410615.1 Neotragus moschatus
GGCTCTCTCCTTCCTCTCCAGCTCAGCCCGTTGTTCCAGAGGAGCAGCTTGGGTGCCCGGTATGTGGGCTGCAGGGTCATCTCCCTAAGGTAAGAACACCCCCACCACCGGCACACCGCCCAAGGACGTGGACTCCTGGCTGTGGGAGCTGCTTCCAGAGGCAGCAGGCTATTCTTGGAGGGTCTTATTCTACATCCATTTTTTTCACGTTACATTATTAATTTTTTTTTAATTGTGATAACATAATTTTGTGTTGTTGTTATCGTTGTTTTAGTCCCTAAGTCATGTCCAGCTCTTTTGTGACCTCATGGACTATAGCCCTTCAGGCTCCTTTGTCCATGGGATTCTCCAGGCAAGACTACTGGAGTGGGTTGCCATTTCCTTCTCCAGAGGATCTTCCCAAACCAGGGGTTGAACCTGCATCTCCTGCATTGACAGGTGGATTCTTAACCGCTCAGCCACCAGGGAAGTCCATATAGCTCANTTCAGGCTCCTTTGTCCATGGGATTCTCCAGGCAAGACTACTGGAGTGGGTTGCCATTTCCTTCTCCAGAGGATCTTCCCAAACCAGGGGTTGAACCTGCATCTCCTGCATTGACAGGTGGATTCTTAACCGCTCAGCCACCAGGGAAGTCCATATAGCTCAGTGGTGTTACATACATTCGCATTGCTGTGCGACCAGGCTCCAGAACTCACAAAACTGAAATTATGCCCACTAAACATTAAACAACAGCTCCTCATTTCCATCTACCCCTAACTGTTGACAACCACCATTCTATTTTCTGTCTCTATGAACTTGACAACTCTGGGTGCCTCATAGAAGTGTACATTATATAGTATTTGTGCGTGTGACTGGCTTAATTCATTTAACATAATGTTCTCAAGGTCCATCTGTGCTGAAGCCTTTGCTTTTTTTTTTTAAAGGCCAAATAACACCCCACTGAATGGATGAACCACATTTTAAAATCCATTCAGCAGTACTTGGGTTTTTACACAGAGCAGGCAGTGTGCTAGGTACAGGGGGGTTCCATATGACAAAAGTGAACTAGACTGTCCTATTCCCTGACCTCATGGAGGTCACCATCTGGAGGGAATAGGGACAAATAACATATGCTCACATAGAAGATAACCAGGGTTGTGANTTCCATATGACAAAAGTGAACTAGACTGTCCTATTCCCTGACCTCATGGAGGTCACCATCTGGAGGGAATAGGGACAAATAACATATGCTCACATAGAAGATAACCAGGGTTGTGATTTGACAAGCATGGGATATTGTGGGAACCTGAATGGAACCTAACCCAGTCTGGGAGACTTCTTGGAGGAGGAGGCTGAAGTATGTAAGTGGCAACCTGAAGGATGATCAGGAAATTACCTAAGTAAAGAAAGAAGGGGAGAAACGTACAGGCACAAGTGACTGCATGTGCAAAGATCCTAGGGCGAGAGAGTATGAGTGGGTGAAGAAACTAAGAAGGCTGGAACACAGGAAGTGAGGTATATGTGGTGACCACAGGTAAAGAAGTGCCAAGTGGACTGCATCTCCCAACGGTCAACCTCTCCTTCCGCAGATCTGTGAAAAATGGTGCCAAGACAGGTGTGAACATCCTCTGCACCTACCGGCAGTCCCCCAGCAGCCCCGGTCTGCTGGCCAAGCAGGTGTTCCATGAGCTGAGCAGACAGACCCACGGCATCACCCGTCTGGGTCCCTATTCTCTGGACAAGGACAGTCTCTACCTCAATGGTGAGCGGTTCTCAGCCCTCCTCACTGGGTCTACACCTTAACTCCAGAAGAGTTTCTATTAGCTAGTCAGTTCTCCAGGGGAAACCTTGAGACAGACTCTGGCATGAATCTTGACTCCACACTGAACTCACACTGCCACCCTGCAAAGCTGGTCCTTGATCAAACCCATTTTAGAGACAAAGAAACTGAGGTTCTGAAAGATTATGTAATTTGCCCAAGTGGATGTGGCTTGAGAGTGGCAGAGTCAGGGTACAAGACTGTTTTCAGGATCCAACATTGTGCTCCATTCTATGCATTTAACTCATTGAAGAATCTTTCTAGGCACTTCACTGGTGTTCCAGTGGTTAAGATTCCATGCTTCCAATGCAGGGGGTATAGGTTCCATCCCTGGTCAGGGAACTAAGATCCCACATGCTGAGGGGCATGGCCACACACACAAAAATCTTTCTAGGGGAGACTTAGGGAAAGAATAGCTCATATCTGTCTCCTTTCCCCACTTCTCACTTTCTTTTTTAATACACCATGCTTAAATAAGGTCAATTCCAGGAATACAAAGATGGTCCAACATATACAAATCAATCAATGTAATACAACATACCAACAAAGGAAGGATAAAAAAATCACATGATCAATTCATGATCGTAGATGCAGAAAAGGCACTCAACAAAATTCAGTGCCCATTCACAACTGAAGCACCCCCATCAAAGGTGGTACAGAGGGAACACAGCCCAACACAACAAACCCATCTATGACTAACCCATAGCCAACATCACACTCAGTGGTGAAGAGCTGAAAGCCCTTCCCCCAATACCAGAAACAAGACAAGGATGCCCACTCTCACCACCTGTACCCAACATAGCATTGGAATTCCTGGCCACAGCAATAAGACGAGAAAAAGAAACGGAAGACACACAAACCAGTAAGGAAGAAGCAAAACCATCACTACTCACAAATGACATGGCATTTAATTCTAAATTCTACATCAGTTTGGGGTAATTTTTTTTAAGTCATTGACCTCCTTTATTTCTTCCTTTTATTTAGTGATTTAAAACACCATCATCTTATTTAAATGTGCAACTGGAATGATTAAAAATTTTGCTTATTTTTTTAATATACACACATGTCCACTTTTAAAAAAATTCTTTTCCCATATAGACCATTCCAGAGTACTGAGTAGAGTTTCCCATGTCCCGTCCCTCACTTTTGATCAGGATGGGCCTCTCTCTTGGATGGGGCCTCTAGCCAGGAAGGAAGGCAGGCACTCTGAACATCTAGGAGGTCTAAGCTTCAGATACACTAGGAATGAGCCTCAAATCCAGAAAGTAACAGCATTTGNCCATTCCAGAGTACTGAGTAGAGTTTCCCATGTCCCGTCCCTCACTTTTGATCAGGATGGGCCTCTCTCTTGGATGGGGCCTCTAGCCAGGAAGGAAGGCAGGCACTCTGAACATCTAGGAGGTCTAAGCTTCAGATACACTAGGAATGAGCCTCAAATCCAGAAAGTAACAGCATTTGAAAGGGTGACCCTTAAGGGGGTCCCTGATGGTCAGTGCACAGCTGTGATGAAGTTGACTGAAATTATACTCTGGTTCCCTTGTCTGTCCCCCGCCTGGGAATAGAATTTGACAACTCACACTTTCTTATCACCATTGCCCCATCGGGTAGGCAGGGAGACGTCCTGGTCCTTTATGATGCCCATTTTATTCTTTTCTTTTTGGCCATACGGCGCAGTATGTGGGATCTTGGTTCCCCAACCAGGAATCAAACCAGCACCCCCTGCCTTGGAAGCATGGAGTCTTAATCACTGGACCACCAGGGAAGTCCCACAATTAATTTCTAATCCAAAAGTCAGGAAAGCCTAAATCGTGGAGATGACATGTGAGTCTGATCCTAGAAGATGCATAGAAACTCACCTGGTACAGAAGGAATGGCATCCAGAAAGGAGCCCCACATGGACAAAGGCAGGGAGGGCTATCTGGGCTTGTTCCTCCCCCTCCCCTTAACGTGTGGCTTTTTTGCTTCCAGGTTATAATGAACGTGGCCCAGATGAGCCTCCTACAAGTAGGTATCTTTTCATCCAGTGTCCATTTCAGCCTCCAGTGGTCTTGAGCCTAACTTTTCTTCTCACTGACAAAGGGAGCTTGCCTCAAACTCAGGCTGCATCTCTTGAATATGGACAAAGTGTCAGTGGGAGAAAGGATGATGAATCCTTGGTCTCTTTTTGGGACCCACAGCCATGGTACTGGCTTTCCGAATTTTCCACACCCTTCTGGGTTGGAGGAAGAAATTTGAACAAGCATTCCCTACAGTAATAAGAGTTGAGGTCATATAATGACCTTGTAGTCTCTGCCTCCTGATAACAAAATCTTTTATAGGAGAGGCAGAAGGGATCATAGTGTCAAAGTGCAAGCTCTACTGGCCACTCAGCAGTTTGGCCATATTTGTCCATTCACGCTTGTAATGATCACTTTACCTATCTTTTCACCAATCCTTCCTCTATCCTCCCAATTATACCTGCTCTCAGACCTCTTCCTCCCTTCCACTTTCCCTCCCTTTCTTCCTTCCATCCATCCACCCATCTATCCATTCATCCATCCAACCATCCTTCTGCCAACACATCTATTTTCCCTTCTTTCCTTCTGCACTTCCATCTATCTCTCAACTTTTCTTCCTTGTGTTTATCCTTCCTTCTCTTTGATCCTCCTTTTGTCCGTTCTTCTTCTGATCCATCCAGGTATCCCATCCGTCCATATTTCTGCCCTTCCATCTGTCTGTCCTCTTTGTTCAGTCTCTCTCTTGTTTACCCACTCTCTTGGGTTCATTTCATTCACAGGTTTGTTCATCCCTCTACTTACAGAATGATTCCTTTGTTCTCACTCATTAATGGTAGAGCTATGAATGGTTGTCCTTGAACAGCCACTTATACAGCCCAGGTGAGCCTGAGGGGCTTCTCCAAGTCTTGGGGTGGGCTGTGTTCCTCCCTTATACCTCCCCTTTCCACAGCTCCTGCACCAGCTACCACGTTCCTTCCTACTCCACCATCGCCTGTGCAACCAGAATCCATCACAGGTATCGGAGGCCCCTTTTCCTTCTCAAGAGAAGCTCTCCAGCCCCACACATCCACCAGCCAATTGTAACACTGAATCTGGGAGGCCAGGGTGTGCACCCTAAAGCCAGGGTGGCTTTAGGGCCATCACGCTTATCTCAACAATTATACCAACAATTCAATCTGATGCTGGCCCTCATGGAGCCCCTACTCTTGTGAGACTAACAGACTATTATAATGTATGTCTTGGGGAAAGGCCCCTGGCACTATTTAGAAGGGAAAGGCTTTCTGGAAAAACTTTCATATGACCTGAGTCTTTAAGTAAAAGTAAGAGCCATCCAGGAAAATAGAGAAAGAGAAGTTTTCCTGGCGGGTGGGATTCCATGAGCAAAAATGTCAGTGGTCAAAAACAGTATAGCGTATGGGGAGAAATGAGAAGAATTTGGTTTGCATGAAGTTTAAAGCTTAAGCTGAAGTAGATGGATCCCTTAGTTGCCCAGTCACATCTGACTCTTTGTGACCCCATGGACTATAGCCCACCAGGCTCCTCTGTCCATGGAATTCTCCAAGCAAGAATACTGGAGTCGGTAGCTATCCCCTCTCCGGGGGTTATTCTAGACTCAAGGACTGAACCTGGGTTTCCTGCATTTCAGGCAGATTCTTTACTGTCTGAGCCACCAGGGAAGCCCTGGTGTAGATGAAGTAAAAGGACACATTAAGCTAAAAGGTTGGCAAGAACCAGGTTAAGAAGGACTTTGAGTGCCAGATCAAAAAAGTTGAACTTAGTGCTCAAGGCCATAGGGAGCCACAAGTGGTCCTAGAACAGTGGTGACAATAGTCAGGTTTTTATTTAAGAAAGGTTCTTCTAGTGTTCGGTGTAGAGAACATCCTTTAGTAAGGGCATCCAGTGAGGCTGCTGGGGTGTCAGTCCAGGTCAGAGAAGACAAGACCTGAGCTGCGACAGGGATGGAGAGAGGGGATGTCTGTAGGAACTGTTCTGCAAGTACAACTGGCGTTAACTGGAGATGATGGAGAAGGAGCTGAACAGATAACACTGGCTTTGACTTGGTGGGTGGTAGTGCTACTGGAAGACAACCAATTACAATGAATATGGAACTCTGATGAGGTTCCAGGTCAGCTCTCAGTGATAACCATCTATCCCCCTCTCTTATTGCAGCTGTGGGATACAACCTGAAGACCCTCACACTTAACTTCACCATCTCCAACCTTCCATACTCATCAAACATGAGCAATGGCTCCGCCATGTTCAACTCCACCAAGATGATCCTGCATCGCCTGGTGAGATGCTGGTCCCAGCAACCATTGGTGGGATCACTCCCATGTATCCTCTGCCCCAGTGCCCGTCCTTTCTGCTCATCCTCTTTCTCCTACCTCCTCAGCTTGGATCCTTGTTCCAGAAGAGCAGCCTGAGCCCCTTCTACTCAGGTTGCAGACTGATCTCCCTCAAGTAAGACCTTTTCCTGAGTATTTGCCAGTAAAGACCGCTTTTGGTGTCCCCCCCTCTCTGTCTTCCCAGTGACCTCTCACTTGCTTCTCCCTCTTCTGGGCCCCACGCCCAGAGGTTTCAAGACCTCTCTCTTGAGTTCCCACCTCCCTCTCCCTAGACCTGAGAAGGATGGTGCAGGCACCAGCGCGTATGTCGCCTGCACCTACCACCCTGACCCCATGGGCCACAGGCTGAACATAGAGCAGCTTTACTGGGAGCTGAGCCAACTGACCCATGGTGTCACCCGGCTGGGCTCCTACACTCTGCTCAAGGACAGCCTCTTCATCAATGGTGAGTGTTTATGCTGACCTTGGATTAACAGCGATCACTACTTGTCCCTGTTCTATTTCCTCTTGAACAAGTCAGCCCACGTTCTATCTGGGGAGCACCTTCCAAACCTCCATGGGATTGGTCTTCCTTGTTAGTTCAGGAAAATAGCATGAAATTCTTTGACCAAATGAATGTCAATGAATTTTCATTCAAAACCAAAATGTCTAACCCATGGGATTTCTTGGGACTGAAGTTCAATGCAAGGTTCTTCCATGGCAGTGGTCTTACCTGGGGGTGATTTCTGCCCCACTGAGAGATACTCAGCAGTGTCTGGAGACATTTTTGATTACCACAGTAGGGGAGGATGCTTCTGGCATCTAGTGGATAAAGGCCAAGAATGTAACCAATATCCTTCAATGCACAGCAGACCCTCACCACCAAGAATTATATAACCTCAAATTTCAGTAGTTCTGAGGATGAGAAACCCTGCTGAACACGGTCTCATTGTTCCTAGCTGAGCACCAGACCAACACTTATCACATGTGTGCGTGCTCAGTTGCTTCAGTCATGTCCAACTCTTTGCAACCCCTTGGACCGCAGCCCACTAGGCTCCTCTGTCCATGGGATTCTCCCGGCAAGAACACTGGAGCGAGTTGCCATGCCCTCCTCCAGGGGATCTTCCTGTCTCAGGGACTGAACCCAGGACTCTTATGCATTGGCAGGCAGGTTCTTTGACTAGCACCACCCGGGAAACCCAACATTTATCACACTTCACAGCAATTATTTAACGGTCCAACTCTACAGAATTAGTGTTTGCTTAACATGGCACTGGATCCTGTTCTTAATATGTTGATACACTGTAATACAGAATGAATCAGTGAACAAATGAAAGTTGAGTATCTCAATCCTAATACTGGGGGCTCCATTGCAATTCACATTCATTCATTCAACAAACTCATATGCGTGACCATTCTGTACCAAACCATATTCTGGGCATGGAGATAGAATACACAAGTTTTATTCCTGAAAAAGTCATCATCAAGGGAATTAAAGATTACTTACGGGACACAAGTAAGGTAAGTCAGAAAGACAAAGGCAAATACCATATGATGTAACTTATATGTGAAATGTAAAATAGGACACAAATGAAACTATGTATGAAACAGAAACAGACTCGCAGAGAACAGACTTATGGTTGCCAAGGGGGAGGGGAATGGGGGAGAGATCCAGTGGGAGTTTGATTAGCAGATGCAAACTATTGTATATAGAATGGGTAAACGACAAGGTCCTAGTTTATACCACAGGGAACCATATTCAATACCCTGGGATAAACCACAGTGGAAAAGAATGTGAAATATATATATATATAACTGAATTACTGTGCTATACAGTAGAAGTTGGGCTTCCCTGGTGGCTCAGCAGTAAAGAATCTGCCTGCAATGCAGGAGACCTGCGTTCGATCCCTGGGTCAGGAAGATCCTCTGGAGGATAGTCTTGCCTGGAGAATCCCATGGACAGAGGAGCCTGATGGGCTACAGCTCACAGGGTGGCAAAAAGTCAGACACAATTGAGGCAACTGAGCACGCACACATGCACAGTAGAAGTTAACACAATATTGTAAATCAACTATACTTCAATAAAACAAACTTTAAAAAAGACTACTTGGGGACACAGGAAAGGCAGAGACACTATTATTAACAGGGGGCCATGGGAGTGCAAGGGCAGGGCAAGTCAAGGAGTGCTTCCTGGAGGAGGATATTATGTGCCTGAAACTATACTAGGCACTGGACATGACAAGAACAAGATGGATGAATGCCTGCTCTTACTGAGCTCCATCTCAGTGGGCTCCTGAAGTAGGAATAGGAGTTTTCCTGGAAAAGGGGAGGGTGGAAGAGCATTCCAGGAAGCAGGAAGTACATAAGCTCAAGC
Organism: Neotragus moschatus; assembly: GCA_006410615.1. Lineage (NCBI taxonomy): Eukaryota > Metazoa > Chordata > Mammalia > Artiodactyla > Bovidae > Neotragus > Neotragus moschatus. The sequence continues at coordinate 8,495 of SJYA01005391.1, forward strand.
AGAAAAGCTCAGCTCAGGAGATTTCTTATAAAATTCCAATTTTCCTCCTCTGTGCGGTGACTTTCCATTCATGAGCCCCTAAAGTCTCCCACATATGGAGCTGACTTTGATTAAGATGGTAGGTAGGGTGTCCCCTGGGCCACCATGTCTCCATGCTAAAAGCCGAGTCTTTGTCTGTCTTGTCTTCCTCTCTGTGGCTGCAGGCTATGCGCCCCAGAGTTTATCTATCCAGAGGGAATACCAACTAAATTTCCACATCATCAACTGGAATCTCAGCAACCCAGACCCCACATCATCAGAGTACATCGCCCTGCTGTGGGACATCAGTGACAAGGTGGGGGTCTTTCTCACCCCTCCCATCTCTCCTTACCCTGAGTGCCCCTCTTATTCCTCCGTCTGACATGCATCTATTTTTCTAAGCTGTTCCCCTTCCATTTTTATTGTTATTATATTTTATTTTTGGTTGTGCTAGGTCTTCATTGCTGCACTCGGGCTTTCTCTAGCTGTGGCAAGCGGGGGTTACTCCTGGTCGTGGTGCGTGGGCTTTTCATTGCGGTGGCTTCTTCTGTCATGGAGCACAGGCTCTCGGTGTATAGGCTTCAGTAGTTGTGGCTTCTGGGCTCCAGAGCATGGGTTCAGTAGTTGTGGCATAGTCTTAGCTGCTCCGCAGCATGTGGCATCTTCCCTAACCAGGGATCAAATCCATATCCCTTGCATTGGCAGGTGAATTCTTATCCACTGTACCACCAGAGAAGTCCTACCTTGCATCTATTAAGTGATTATTTCAACTCCTCCCTTTACCTGTATGTTCTAGGTTATTTCAGATTCCAGAGTTGGTACCCTAGCGGCCTCCCCACTTTTCAGATGGGGAAATTGAGGCTCAGAAAAGGGAACATTGTGCCTAAGGGCACACAGTGGAGTTAAGGGCAGAACCAGGATCAGAACTCAGGTCTCCCTTGCTTCAAGACCTGTTTGTTCCTCTCTGGCTCCAGTGGCTCCCCTCCAGCCCCAAGAGACCTCCATCTCACCCAGCCTCCCTCCCCTTTATTCAGGTCACCAAACTCTACAGAAGCAGCCAGCTACAAGATGTATTCCTCTCCTGCCTGGTCACCAACTTGACGTAAGTTGAGGAGACTGAAAGCATTGGCTGAGATGGCAGCTCAAGGCTCTGAGCGCTGGCTGGCACATCCTTGGACTGGAAGTCATTGACATGGTGCCCACTCTTCCCCACATCCCTGACAGCTTATCATCTCCTTCCATCTCCTTCCATAGGTCTTTGGGGTACAGGAAAAGGGTTACCCTCATGGACCCACCACCTCCCTGCACCCGCCTCCTTCTTGGGAAATACAGCTTCCAGCTAATAGTAATCCAATAATATTTCCCACGGCCAGGCTTCCTGTTGAGTACCTTCATGCATGACCATCTCATCTCACTTGCTTAACATTCTCGCACAAGAGATGCAATATGCGCACCCCCATGTTCACATGGGGAAACTGAGGCACAGAAGTTGGGTTTGAACCCACGTCTCTGAAGGATGAGTAGAGGCCTGCTGCTGCTAAGTCGCTTCAGTCGTGGCCGACTCTGTGCGACCCCATAGACGGCAGCCTACCAGGCTCCCCCATCCCTGGGATTCTCCAGGCAAGAGCACTGGAGTGGGGTGCCATTTCCTTCTCCAATCCAGGAAAGTGAAAAATGAAAAGGAAGTAGCTCAGTTATGCCCGACTCTTAGCGAACCCATGGACTGCAGACTAGGACATCTATACTGCAGAGAGGGAGGATCATGGGACATGCTGCTGACTTTGAAAGTTAGTAATTTCAGTTCTTTTGTCTTTAACATGGGGATAATTATAAAATTAGGCTTCCCTGGGGGCTCAGTGGTAAAGAATCCACCCGCCAAGGCAGGAGACTTGGGTTCGATCTCTGGGTCAGGAAGAGCCCCTGGAGAAGGACATGGCAACCCACACCAGTATTCTTGCCTGGAATATCCCACAGAGGAGCCTGTTGGGCTGCAGTCCATGGGGTCACAAAGAGTTGGAGAGGACTTAGTGACTAAACAATAGATGATAATTATAGCTTCTACCAGAGTGATAGGGAAGGACTGTGGAAGTCACTTCTTAGAGGTCCACAATAGACATTCATTATTGTTATTGTTACTGCTTCTCTTCTTAACTCCTAGAAGCTTTTCTGTTTTTGGTTAGGGTCTCTTCTCTTGCCTGGAACAAGAAGGCAGTCAGATACTGTGGTGTTTACCCTTAGGTCTTTGACTCTACAAAGCAGGAACTCAGGATATACTGCTGGTGTTGGGTGCTGGCTGAGATCCCACGGTCTCTGTTCCCAGGTTGGATCCCATATCGGTCACCATCAAGGCTCAGTTCTCCTCCAGAGTGGACTCCAGCATGGTGAAGCAAGTATTTCTAAATAAGACCCTGAACGCCTCATCCCACTGGCTGGGTGCCACCTACCAGCTGACAGATGTGCACGTCACAGGTGGGACATAGAGTGGGGGATATGGGGGGATATGTGAGGGACATAGAGTGCTGGAAAAGGTGTTTTAAAAAATTCTTTTGTTGTTTTTCAGTCGCTAAGTCATGTCCAACTGACTCTTTATGACCCTATAAACAGCAGCATGCCAGGCTTCCCTATCCTTCACCATCTCCCAGAGTTTGCTCAAACTTACGTCCATTGAGTCAGTGAAGCCATCCAACCATCTCATCCTCTGTTGCCCCCTTCTCCTCTTGCCCTCAATCTTTCCCAGCATCAGGGTCTCTTCCAATGAGTCAACTCTTCCCATGAGGTGGCCAAAGTATTGCAGCTTCAGCTTCAGCATCAGTTCTTCCAATGAATATTCAGGGTTGATTTCCTTTAAGGTTGACTGGTTTGATTTCCTTGCTGTCCAGGGGACTCTCAAGAGTCTTCTCCAGCACCACAGTTCGAAAGCATCAATTCTTTGGTGTTCAGCCTTCTTTATGGTCCAATTCTTCCATCTGTACATGACTACTACATATTCTTAGTCTTTTTAAAAACGTTATTTATTTTTGGCTGCACTGGGTCTTCATTGCTGAGTGGGCTTTCTCTAGTTGCAGCGAGCGGGGGCTACTGTCTAGTGGCAGTGTGCAGGCTTCTCATTGTGGTGGCTTCTCTTGTTGTGAAGCACATGCTCTAGGCACTTGGACTTCAGTAGTTGTAGCTGTCAGGCTCCAGAGCATGGGCTCAGTAGTTGTGATGTGTACGTGGGCTTAGTTGCCCCCCAGCATGTGGGATCTTTCCAGACCAGGGGGTCCCTGCATTGGCAGGCAGAATCTTAACCACTGGACCATGAGGGAGGTCCAAAAGATGGTTTTATGAAGGATAGGGCTTCTGAGTATAAGCAACATGGATAGAGGCTGCAGAGGAAAAAGGAGAGGCTTTCTGGAAGCCCAGGCTGATGATTCATGGCAATGTCATCCAACAGGAGACAGGAAGAGAAAATCCAGCGACTGCAACCAACAGAATGATTATTTTACATGTCATTTTTTCTAACCCCAAATGGGAAGGATCCTGAGTTTCCTTCTTAGGCTGCAGTTATGAGTCATACATCGGTTGATTCATTCATTTATTCATTAAATGTATATGCCATGAAAATAAACAGGCACTGATGATATATTGTGATTGCTGATATGACAGAGGAATTTCGAAAGTCTCTGGGAATTCCAAAGAAGGATTATACCACTCTCTCTTGGAAAGTTTTCTAGAGGAAGTGATGAAGAAACAGATCTGAAGGAGAATAGGACTTAGCTGAAGGGAAGCCACATGTGTCTGTAACCTACAAGACAGAGCATGTCATTGAAGGAGGATATAACGAGTTTGGTGTGGCTGGAGCATACATCTTGACATAAGATGGGTGACAGCTGTGGCTAAAGATGTGGGCAGAGACTTTCCTGAGCACTGGAATGGTTGGGGAGGAACATGGCACACTCAGAGTTCTACTTTAGAAAGCTCGTCCTCTGGTGATTGCCCTCTACCAGGACAATGATTGGGAAGAGGGAGAAAGACATACTAGGGACCTAGATCAGCAAAGATGATGGATGCCCACTGGAATGGTCAACATCCGCCAACTGTTCCAGAGAAATCTCCTCTTCCCCACAACCTAGTGAACTCTGACAATCCTTAGTAGAGAGCTGGACAGGCAGACAGACAAACAGATTCAAGGTGGACAGATGGTCTTCGGTAGCCAATTTAAAAAAAAATTTCCGTGAAGTGCAGGTGATTTACAATGTTGTGTTACCCTCTTCAATACAGTAAAACGATTCAGTTATACATATATATGGGCTTTCCAGGTGGCTCAGTGATAAAGAATCTGCCTGCCAATGCAGGAGACATGGCTTTGATCCCTAGGTTAAGAAGACCCTGGAGAAGAAAATGAAAACCCAGTCCAGTATTCCTGCCTGGGATATCCCATGGACAGAGGAGCCTGGAAAGGCTGCAGTCCATGGTGTCACAAAAGAATCGGACATGACATAGTGATTCAACAACAAGAACATACAGACATATGTATTTTCCTTTTTCATATTCTTTCCCATTAGAGTCTGTCACAGACAATTGAATATATTAATAGTTCCCTGTGTTATACAGTAGGACCTGCGGTTTATCCATTTTGTATATAATAGCTTGCCTCTGCTAATCCCAAACTCCCATTCCCTCCCTCCTCTATCTCCTTCCCCCTTGGCAGTTATTAGTCTGTTTTCTATGTCTGTGAGTCTGGTTTTGTTTAATAGATATATTGATGTATATCATATTTTAGATTCCACGTACAAGTAATATATGGCATTTGTCGTTCTTTTTCTGACTTACTCCACTTAGTATGATAATCTCCATGTCCATCCATGTTGCTGCAAATGCATTATTTCATTCTTTTTTATTGTAGCCTACTTTTTTTTGGGGGGGGGAGGCTGCCCTGGGTCTTCTTCACTGCACACACAGGCTTTCTCTAGTTGCAGCATACTGGCTTCTCTTTTGCATCAAGTGGGCTTAGTTGCCCCACAGTATGTGAGATCTTAGTTCCCAGACCAGGGGTCAAATCCCCATCCCCTGCACTGCAAGACAGATGTTTAACCACTGGGGGACCAGACAAGTTCCTGTAACCCACTTTTAAAAACCCAGCTCAGTCCACAGTGGCAGGAATAAGTAGACTGACTCTAGTGAATTCTTTATTGAAAACTTCCCCTGATGGGAACTTTCACTTTCCTTTTATTCTAGAAGTGGAGCCATCAATTCACGTACCAACAAACCAACCAACGATCAGTCCCAGTTTCCAGAAAGTCCAGCTAAATTTCACTGTCACCAACCTATTCTACTCTCAGGACATGAAACAGCCAGACACTCCCAAATACCAGAGAAACAAGAGAAATATTGAGGATGCGGTAAGAATGGGTTTCTGTGCCCACTCTGTTCCTCTGCAGAGACTGACCTATGGACACTGAAGAGTCAGAGGGTGACCTTTTTTTTAGTGTGCACCTTTACCTTTTTTTTTTTTTTCAGTTTAGCATCTGGACATTTCTAAATTTTATTTATTTTTTATTACTTTATTTTGGTGGTGCTGGGTCTTCGTTGCAGCACACAGACATCTGCAGTTGTGGCATATGGGCCCCAGAGTGCATGAGCTCAGTGGCTGCAGCCTGTGGGCCTTGTTGCGGTGCAGCATATGGGATCTTAGTTCTCCATCCAGGGATCAAAACTGTATCCCTGCATTGGAAGGCAGTTCTTAACCACTGGACCACCAGGGGAAGTCCCCTGGGCATTTTTTTTTAATTGAAGTATAGTTGATTTACAATACCAGGTTAGTTCTAGATGTACAGCATAGCAATTCATATATATATATATATATATATATATCCTTCTTCAGATTATCTTCAATTGTAGGTTATTATAAAATATTATGTATAGTTCCCTGTGCAGTAGATCCTTGTTGCTTATCCAGAAGGTGACTTCTTTTTTAATAGTTCATAAAGACAAGTTCTTCTTTGCATTTTACAAATGAAGAGACAGCCATTGAAGGGTTCAATTACTAGCCCAAGTAATATCCTGGAACAGGACATGCTTTGATGTACATACCTGGGCTGGTTTTTCTTTTCTTTTTTGTTTTCTTGGTTGCACTGTGCAGCATGCAAGGTCTTTGTTCCCTGACCAGGGATTGAATCCATGCCCTCTGCAGTGGGAGCAGGGATTCTTTACCATTTGACGGGCAGAAAAATAAATAAATAAATAAATGGGACAGTGTACTCATTGGCTAATTGGCATTCTCCAGTGCCACAGAGTCATGGATTCTGACCGAGGAAATGTTGCCCTACCTTTCAGCTCAACCAGCTCTTCCGAAACAGCAGCATCAAGGCTCATTTTTCTGACTGTGAAGTTTCAGCATTCAGGTGAGTTCCAGCTCAGGACCTGATCACTTTGGAGACTCGCACTGTCCTTTAGAAGTGTCCCCACTGCTATAGTCTGTCAGTTCCTAGCTGTTATGGAAGAGAGCCCTAGGAATATAGAGCTGTTACCTAAATACTGGGGCTTCCCTGGTGGCTCAGTGGTCAAGAATCTGCCTATCAATGCAGGAGCTGTAAGAGACACCCGTTCGATCTCTGGAGGAGGAAATGGCAACCCACTCCAGTATTCTTGCCTGGGAAATCCCATGGGCAGAGGAGCCTGGCAGGCTACAGTCCATGGTGTTGCAGAGTTGGACATGACTGAGCAATTAATGCTTTCAGTTTTCTGCCGTATAACAATGCAAATCAGTCATAATTATACCTATATTCACCACCCTCNCAACCCACTCCAGTATTCTTGCCTGGGAAATCCCATGGGCAGAGGAGCCTGGCAGGCTACAGTCCATGGTGTTGCAGAGTTGGACATGACTGAGCAATTAATGCTTTCAGTTTTCTGCCGTATAACAATGCAAATCAGTCATAATTATACCTATATTCACCACCCTCTTAAGAACACTACTCTAATGAAAGAGGTCAGTCACAAAAGACCACACAGCATGTGATTCTGTTTACATACATTTCATATAAATGGAATGCCTATCATCCAGAAGAGTAAATCCCCAGAGGGAGAAAGGAAATTGTTTGCTAAGGGATGGGAGTGAGGGAAGAATGAGGCGGACCCATGCTCAAGAGTCAACTGGTTCTAACCTTACGGTTTTCACAGTTACTGAGTCTTTTGTGAGAGTGGAATGAGAACTATGCAAGCTATAATGCCATAACGTTGACTCCATTTACCAAGATACAAACATTTTTTTCTTACCTGAATGCTGCTTGGCTTGTTGTCAGCCTTTGGTTCATTTCTAGACTTCTGGAAAAGTTGATTTTGGCCATGTTTACCAGTGTTCTCATTGTTTTTATAGATTTTCGGGAGTCCTTACTCGAGCATTTCAGAATGTTCTCGTACTTATTTATTTATAAATTAATCCAATTAAATAAAGTGAGACATTTAGTTTCCCACTTAACGCTAGTCATGTTTCTTTTTGAGGAAAATTTGATTTATTTCTTTCTGGTTTGCTTTCATAATGTGCAGATTAACCCTTTTTAAAAAATATGTATTATTTGACTGTCCATGGAATTCTCCAGGCAAGAATACTGGAGTGGGTTGCCATTCCCTCCTCCAGGGGATCTTCCCAACCCAGGGGTTGAACCTGGGTCTCCCACATTGCAGACAGATTCTTTACCATCTGAGCCACCACCGCGTCTTAACTGCAGCATGCAGAATCTGTTTTAGTTGTGGCATCCAGACTCTGAGTTGTGGCATATGGGATCTGATTCCCTGACCCGGGATTGAACTCAGGCCCCCTGCATTGGGAGCACAGAGTCTTAGCCACTGGACCACCAGGGAAGTCCCACAGTAGCCATATTTTAAGTGCTCGGTAACAAGGGGCAAATAATGACTGCACTGGATACTGCAGACACAAATGTTTACATCATTGCAGAAAGTTCTCCTGACAGTGCCAGCAGAGAACCTAGAATTGGGGTAGAACTCCATATACTGCTATCCTTTCAGGTCTGTCCCTCCAAGCAACCACACTGGGGTAAACGCTCAGTGTAACTTCGCATTTTTGGCTCGGAGTCTGAACCGAGTTGTCATCTATGAGGAATTCCTGCGTCTGACCAAGAATGGTACTCAGCTGCAAAATTTCACCCTGGACAGGAACAGTCTCCTTGTGGATGGTAAGACTCCCTGATCATGGGGGCAGGAGTGAGGGCTTCCAACTTCCTCACATGGGGGCTTTCCTGGGAGTCTGGAGATCTGAGGATGAGTCAGCATTGAACTTTCCCAGGCTGGCAGAGGTGGCACAGTTTCCTAGACTTTACCCATCACTGAGGGAGAAGAAATGATACCCAGTGGGACACAGGAGACACTTGCCATCTCTCCTAGACAGCATAATGCAGTAGAAATTTCTTAATGACGGAAATGTCCTATATCTGTGCTGCCTAGAGCATACATCACATGAGACTCCTGAGTATATTTGAAGTATGATTATTGTGACTGAGGACTTCCCTGATAGCTTAAAGAATCTGCCTGCAACACAGAAGATCCCGTTTGATTCCCGGGTCGGGAAGATCTGCTGGAGAAGAGGAAGGGTAGATTACCTACTCCAGTATTCTTGAACTTCCCTGGTGGCTTAGCTGGTAAAGAGTCCACCCACAATGCGGGAGACCTGGGTTCAATGCCTGGGTTGGGAAGATCCCTTGGAGAAGGAAAAGGCTACCCACTCCCATATTCTGGCCTGGAGAATTCCATGGACTGTATAGGCCACGGAGTCACAAAGAGTCAGACAAGACTGAACAACTTTCAATTATTGTGACTGGCTTTTATGGTTACTGAATTTTAATAATACAGAGTACCAGATTTTTTAAAACTTTATTTCATTAAAATTAATTTTAATTTAACATGGCACTTGTCGGTGCTTATATCACACAGCACATCTTAAGAATTTGCCTGGGGAGGAAGATCCAAGAGGGAGGGGGCCATATACATATATTTATGGTTGATTTATTTCGTTGTGAGGCAGAAACTAATACAACATTGTAAAGCAATTTTACTCCAATTAAAAAGAATCCTTCAATTAAAATCAGAAATAAATAAAATTAAAAAGAAAAAAGATTTTGGCTAGGGAGAGGTTGTACAAGCAAGGGGGCCCTACAACCTTCCCCTAGTCAGTGCCAATCACTACTCATATAGTTTATGTTCCAGTTGGAAATAACAAGAATAGGCAGTTGAAAACAATGAATTATTTGATGTGAACCAATCCACACTTAGGAGTGGTAATCAGAAGGCTTCCTGGAGGAAATTACAGTCTAGGTGAATCCTGGAAAATAAGTATTTAAAAAAAACTCAGTAAAGGGANTAGTTTATGTTCCAGTTGGAAATAACAAGAATAGGCAGTTGAAAACAATGAATTATTTGATGTGAACCAATCCACACTTAGGAGTGGTAATCAGAAGGCTTCCTGGAGGAAATTACAGTCTAGGTGAATCCTGGAAAATAAGTATTTAAAAAAAACTCAGTAAAGGGAAAAGGGAGTGAATGTCTTCATAGGCAGAGGGCTCTTGAGCAAGAATTTATAAATTTAGAGAGATTCCACAGTCTTGTCAACTCCTATGACCCATTCTCCCCTCCACTAGCATGAGACAGTTCAATCCATCACAAGTCATCCATCCATTCCCAGAGGTATGATTTGAAATATCACACTCTTGTAGTGTGATTGTGGCTTTGTTATTAAGTAGTAAGTATCCTCATTTTCCAGTGATGCAAACTAAAATGGGGTGCACCATTATGTCTACGTGACTTTAATATTTCAGTGGAATTATGGGATGAAACAAGTGTGGCAAGTGTTATAAGTTATACATACATGCATGCTTATTAACTCATTTCAGTCATGTCCAACTCTGTGACTCTGTGGATTATAGCCCACCAGGCTCCTCTATCAGTGGGATTCTCCAGGCAAGAATACTGGAGTGGGTGGATCTTCCTGATGCAGAAATCAAACCCCCATCACTTCCATCTCCTGCATTGGCCGGCAGGTTCTTTACACTAGCGTCACTTGGGAAGCCAAATACCTATACACTAGGTATGATATTGTTTGGTAGCTTAGTGGTAAAGAATCTGTCTGCCAGTGGAAGAGACTCAGGTTCAATCCCTGGATGGAGAGGATCCCCTGGAGAAGGAAATGGCAACCCACTCCAGTATTCTTGCCTAGAAAATCCCAAGGACTGTAGCCCACCAGGCTTCTCTGTCCATAGGAGCCTGGCAGGCTACAGTCCTTGGTGTCACAAAGAGTCAGACATGACTTAGTGACTAAAAAATAATATTGTTTTAACTGGGTGACATAAATATTGTTACTTCTAAATGATAGATGTTTATGACGTGGTTCTATTTGTCTGCATATTTGAAAAGTTTTATTTTAAAAAGTAAAACACACTCACATGTATCCTCCATTTCATTCACTTTCAGGGTATTCTCCCAACAGAAACGATGTCATGACTGAGAATTCTGGTAAGCCTCAAAGATGCTGTAGCCCAGGGTGGAGAGGGAATATTCTGGTTCTCTGCCTCATTGAAAAGAGCCCAGGGCATTGTATGATGATAAAAGTTGGTCAACCCAAGACTGGGACTTGGGCACACTCAGGGTTGGTGGGCAGGGGCGCGGGGGGGGTGGTGGGAAGCAGGGGCCCTGGAGGAATGACAGATGGTGTCTCACACCAGGACTTGTCTCCCTAGACCTCCCCTTCTGGGCCATCATCCTCATCTGCCTGGCAGGACTCCTGGTGCTCATCATGGGCCTGATCAGCTTTTTCTTGGTAAGCAAGGAGGTGTTGTCACCTTACTATCAGGTTGTAAGAGCTTTCTATATATTATAAGGACATGTCCTCTGCAGGGATGCGTTTTACAGATATTTTCTCCTAGTCTGTGAGGGGTTTGCTTTTCCTTTTCTTAACTACATTTGTCACTGGGGAAATGTAAATGAAAATTATAATGAGGTGTACCATTATGCATGAGACGGGTTAAAATCAAAATGATAACAAGTGTCAGTGAAGATATGAAGCAACTGGAACTCTCTTATAGTGCTGGTGAAAAATAGCTTGGATGCATCTTAAAAGTTACATTGGGTGCTCTGTGGTGACCTAAATGGGAAAGTGAAAGTGTTAGTTGCTTCAGTCGTGTCCCACTCTTGTGACCCCATGGACTGTAGCCCCGCCAAGCTCCTCTGTCCATGGAATTCTCCAGGCAAGAATACTGGAGTGGGTTGCCATTCCCTTCTCCACTAAATGGGAAGGAAATCTTTAAAAAAAAGTGGATATATGTATACATGTAGTTGATCCACTTTTCTGCATGCCTGAAACTAACATAACACTGTAGAGCAATTACAATAAAAATAAATAACTATCACACTGGGGTTAGTAGTCACACAGTATTACATATAGAATGGATAAACAACAAAATCCTACTGTTTAACACAGGGGACTATATCCAGTATCCTGGGATAAATCATAATATAAAAAAGAATATTTTAAAAGTATATATATATATGTATAACTAAGTCACTTTGCTGTATAGCAGAAACAAACATAACATTGTAAATCAACTATACTTCAATTAAAAATAAATTTTCAAAGTTACATATATCTGTGCAACCATTCCCTCCTAGGAATTTGTCTAAGAGAAATTAAAACACATATCTATACAAAGACTTGTACACAAATGTTCATAATAATATTTGCACTAGCCAAAAACTGAAAAACAAACCAAAACGTCCATCAACAGGTGAATGGGTAAACAAAGTGTGGTATATTCACACAATTCAATACTATTTAGCAATAATACTGGATTATTAGCATATACAGTGACAAATCTCAAAATAATTTGAATTTGAATATGCTGAATGAAAGAAGTTAGATGAAAAAGAATACTTATTGTAGGATTCCATTTATAAACAAACTCTGGAAAATACTAATTAATCTCTGAGGATAGAAATCAGATCAGTGGTTGTCTGGGAATAAGAATGTGTTTGTAAACAACAGGGGAGGAAGAATTACAAAAGAACATGAGGGAAACTGGGGGAATAATGAGCATTCCTTATTTTGATTACAGGGATGGTTCAATAAGTTTATAATCCAAACTTATCAAATCATTCACTTTAAATGTATGCAGTTTACCTACAAATAGGATCCTTCTCAGGGCTTTCATTATCTTATATATCCCAGTCTAGTAACATTATTTGTTCTCCAAAGGTTTCAAATAGGCATTCTGTCTAAGTTTTCTAGCTATCTTTATAAGAAATTTAGTCCAAATTACTCGATGACGTATTACTAGAAGCTGAAGTTGATATAATCTTTACAATAATAGAAAATATTGAATAATATAATTGTTCATAATAATGTAAAAGCTTACATGATTTTGTTCAAAAGCTAAAATATTTAGCATTTTTATTTTCTTTAGTAAAGTGAGTTGATTAAAAAAGTACTGCTGCAGGACTTTTCCTGGTGATCCAGTGGTTAAGAATCCGCCTGCCAATGCAGGGAACATGGGTCCAACCCCTGGTCAGGGAAGATCCCACAGGCCGCAGAGCAACTAAGCCCATGTACCACAACTACTCAGTCTGCGCTCTAGAGCTCAGGAGCTTCCATGAGAAGCCACTGCAATGAGAAGCCCATGCACTGCGATTAGAGAGCAGCCCCAACTCCCACTCACTGCAGCTAGAGAAATCCCATGCACAGCAACAAAGGCCAAGCACAGCCATAAATAAATAATTTTTTTAAAGTACTGTCACATATCACTAAATGATCAGAGTATGAAAAAGGTACAGGAAAATTTTAAAGACAATATTAATATTACTAAAACTTATTGATAAAATAACTAATNTCACTGCAGCTAGAGAAATCCCATGCACAGCAACAAAGGCCAAGCACAGCCATAAATAAATAATTTTTTTAAAGTACTGTCACATATCACTAAATGATCAGAGTATGAAAAAGGTACAGGAAAATTTTAAAGACAATATTAATATTACTAAAACTTATTGATAAAATAACTAATATATAGACACCAGTATTTATTAACAATTATGGGCCAATAGGGGCTTCCCTTGTAGCTCAGTCAGTAAAGAATCTGCTTGCAATGCAGGAGACCGAGAGGTTCGATCCCTGGGTCAGGAAGATCCCCTGGAGAAGGAACTGGCCACCCACTCCAGTATTCTTGCCTGGAGAACACCACGGACTGAGCAGTCTGGCAGGCTACAGTTCATGGGGTCACAAGAGTAAGACACAACTTAGCAGCTAGACCACCATGATCCAATAATTTAAAATGTATATATANCAGTCAGTAAAGAATCTGCTTGCAATGCAGGAGACCGAGAGGTTCGATCCCTGGGTCAGGAAGATCCCCTGGAGAAGGAACTGGCCACCCACTCCAGTATTCTTGCCTGGAGAACACCACGGACTGAGCAGTCTGGCAGGCTACAGTTCATGGGGTCACAAGAGTAAGACACAACTTAGCAGCTAGACCACCATGATCCAATAATTTAAAATGTATATATATAACTTGGAATATATATTCCTTCTGTTATTTGATTCCAAGTTTACAAGCAGATGCTGAAAGCTGATGAACCCACCATGCACACTACTGATCATATTTCAAGTAAATGGCAAAAAAACCCCACTACATATTCATTCTTTGAAAGATGTCTAATTCTAATAAACTTTAAACATTTTTTTTAAATATGTGCAGTTTACTGTATATCAGTTAAGCTGGGGTTAGGGGAAGGAGACAAGATATGAAGGGGATATCAGAAAAAGAAACAAAAAAACAAATTTTTAAAAAAGATTAAAAAATGAAGGGGCTATCAGAGAGAAAATGGTAGGGAAAAAATGGAGAGTTAAAGGGAAGAAAGAAGAAAAAGAGGTGAAAGAGGGGGAAAGGAGAGGCTGAGAGAAAATTAAGAGAAAACGGGAAGAGAGACACACAGGAACACAGGTGTCTGTGGTTGCAGCCATGTCCTTCACCCGTAGCCTCCCATAGTTGACTAGACGACTGGTCCATTCTGAGCCCTCTGTTCACCCTCGCAGGTCAGAGTCCACCAGCGGAAGAAGGAGGCAGACTATGAGGTTCAGCAACTACAGCCCGATAGCATGGGCTACTACCTGCCGCACCTGGACCTGAGGAAGCTGCAGTGACACTTGGGAAAGTCCCCTTTTCCCAGACAGGTTCCAGAAGAGGTCGGCTGGAACAGAAGTAAACCACGTTGCTCGGACACAACCTCCAGGCCTTTCTTGGCTTGGCCCCCACCTGGTTCACAGTGGACTGAGAGAAAAGGTCTCACCTTCGTTGTCCTGAAGACAACTGCAACTTCTGTCTGATGGGTTCACACCCTCAGGGACACCAGGATTGGTGAAATAGGCACAGACGTGGCTAACGAACAAAATCGACATCCCACTTAAGTGAGGTTTACCTTCCTAGTCACCCCCTGAACACCTCTCTCCTTGACTCCTGGGCAGCCATCACCCCATCTCTATTCCTCCATGTTCTGCACCCCCTTCCCCGAAGCCCTGGCAGTCTCAAGTTCCTTGTGAACTACTTTATTCTCTGATGTTCAGATTCACCGGGATGTTCACTGACTCCTCTCCTTCATCACGGGTCCTCCAAGGTAGGAAATAGACTACGAGGAATGAGTGGGTCAGCCATGATTCTGCAGTCAGCCCTGGGATTGGACTTGGTATTTGGGAAGACTGAATCCCAGAGTGGCAGCAAACTCGAGAGAGATGGAGTCTACTTTGAATTTGAAGATGAATAAAACTCAGGGGAAAGATCTGAGAGAAAAATTAAAGACAGTCCCTTTTTTCATTTTTTTCTGCACTGAATCTAACTGAAAGGGTAAAGCAGAGACTCCCCAACACGCTGCTCGAAGCATCCCAGGCATGATGCTAATACTGAAGAGGCTCTGTTACTGTTTAATACCTCACTCTCAGAAACTGTAAATCCCAGACTTGCCTGGTGGTCCAGTGACTAGGACTCCATGCTCCCAGTGCAGAAGGCCCAGGTTCAATCCCTGGTCCAGGAACTAAGATCCTGCATGCTGTATAGCACAGCCAAAAAACAAAAAAACCTGACATGATTTAACTTCTGGGTATTAAGAACAATTAAGAAATTAGCTACATGACCAAAATCAAAACTAAAAAAAAAAAAAAAATTCCTGGCAGAAACAACACCTGGATTCATATGTACATAATCTTGACTCATAAAATATAATGAACAAAGGAAGAAAATTACAAAGTTTACCTGAAAGTTGATCATTATCATGGGTCATTTTCATATATCCTCTCAAGAAATTAAAACCACAGTGTTTGTTAGCACGTGATGGTTTAGAGAATAGTTAATAAAATGTTTCTATGAAACAACTACCAAAGCATTTCTGTGGCAAAAAAAAAAAAAAAACTCACATACTTCTTACATACAAACAGAATTTAAAACATATTGAGAGATTATAGTCAACTACAAGAACAGGACACACCAACACAAGGAAGGAGTTTATTTTCAGAAATAAATAAAAGATCAGGTGAAGGCAGCCAGTGTACAATGCAGTAGAGAAACAAACTCCCTTGTTTTTTGACTGCATCACTGTAGATGTCATGGTGAATTAGGAAAACACACTCGCTAGCACCATGAACAGCATAAGGTGTTTGTTAAACACTTTAGACTTTAAGTGGATATAATCTAGAGAAGAGGGGAATCAGACAATACTCCCAAACAGTAAAATCCAAAGTAGCTTCTTGGTGGACACAAGAGGCCTGACAGAAAAATCCCAACTCCGATGGATCTTTGATGTGGATCTTGGGAAGACATCAGTGGAAANTTATTTTCAGAAATAAATAAAAGATCAGGTGAAGGCAGCCAGTGTACAATGCAGTAGAGAAACAAACTCCCTTGTTTTTTGACTGC
Source organism: Neotragus moschatus (assembly GCA_006410615.1). NCBI lineage: Eukaryota > Metazoa > Chordata > Mammalia > Artiodactyla > Bovidae > Neotragus > Neotragus moschatus. Next base: position 24,454 of record SJYA01005391.1, read on the forward strand.
ATCACTGTAGATGTCATGGTGAATTAGGAAAACACACTCGCTAGCACCATGAACAGCATAAGGTGTTTGTTAAACACTTTAGACTTTAAATGGATATAATCTAGAGAAGAGGGGAATCAGACAATACTCCCAAACAGTAAAATCCAAAATAGCTTCTTGGTGGACACAAGAGGCCTGACAGAAAAATCCCAACTCCGATGGATCTTTGATGTGGATCTTGGGAAGACATCAGTGGAAACCTACAGCTCTACAAAACTGGAAACCAAACACTGGTGGTGGTTTTGAGGTACTCTTGATTGGAAGGTCAAAGAATCCAAAACGATGGGCTAAAAGACAGTATCCTTAAGCGAAAGTCACTCGGTTGTGTCCAACTCTTTGTGACCCTATGGACTATTCTCCAGGCCAGAATACTGAAGTGGGTAGCCGTTCCCTTCTCTAGGGGATCTTCCCTATCCAGGGACTGAACCCAGGTCTCTCACATTGCGGGTGAACTCTTTACCAGCTGAGCCACAAGGGAAGCCCATATACGGGCGTCTCTCTTCATGTATGGTGCCTCCAAACTCTGGCTAATGCCTTGTTTGCTTCTGCTTTCCTAATCCTATGCAAGTAAGGCTTTCAGTGAATTCTAACATAGAACCATAAATAGGATGGATGCTAGAAAATCTTGTTTCTAACATTACACAGAGAATCAGATATCTGTCCCATCACAGGTCTCTCTT
>SJYA01005393.1:0-25357 GCA_006410615.1 Neotragus moschatus
CAAATTTGGACTTGGAGTCCAGAATGAAGCAGATCAAAGGCTAACAGAGTTTTGCCAAAGGAACGCAATGGTCACAGCAAACACCCTCTTGCAACAACACAAAAGGAGACTCTACACATGGACATCACCAGATGATCAATACCAAACTCAGATTGAATATATTCTTTGCAGCCGAAATGGAAAATCTCTATAGAGTCAGCAAAAACAAGACAGGGAGCTGACTGTGGCTCAGATCATGAACTCTTTATTGCCAAATTCATACTGAAACTGAAGAAAGTAGTGAAAACCACTAGACCATCCAGATCTGACCTAAATCTTATCTCTTACAATTATACAGTGGAAGTGACAAATAGATTCAAAGGATTAGATCTGATAAAGTGCCTGAAGAACTATGGATGGAGGTTTGTGACACTGTACATGAGGCAGTGATCAAGACCATCCCCAAGAAAAAGAAATGCAAAAAGTCAAAATGGTTGTCTGAGGAAGCCTTAAAAATAGTTGAGAAAAGAAGAGAAGCTAAAGGCAAAGGAGAAAAGGAAAGATATACCCATCTGAATGCAGAGTTCCAAAGAATAGCACGGAGAGGTAAGAAAGCCTTCCTCAATGATCAGTGCAAAGAAATAGAGGAAAAAAATAGAATGAGAAAGACTAGAGATCTCACCGACTCAATGGACATGAGTTTGGGTAAACCCCAGGAGCCGGTTATGGACAGGGAGGCCTGGAGTACTGCAGTCCACGGGGTCACAAAGAGTTGGACACGACTGAACGACTGAACTAAATTGAACTGAGAGATCTTTTCAAGAAAATTAGAGATACTGAGGGAATATTTCATGCAAAGATGGGCACAATAAAGTAAAGAAATGGTATGGACCTAAAAGAAGCAGAAGATATTAAGAAATGGTGGCAAGAATACACAGAAGAAGTATACAAAAAAGATCTTCATGACTCAGATAACCACAATGATGTGATCACTCACCTAGAGCCAGATATCTTGAAATGGGAATTCAAGTGGGCCTTAGGAAGCATCACTATGAACAAAGTTAGTGGAGGTGATGGAATTCCAGTTAAGCTATTATAAATCCTAAAAGATGATGCTGTGAAAGTGCTGTACTCAATATGTCAGTAAATTTGGAAAACTCAGCAGTGGCCACAGGACTGGAAAAGGTAAGTTTTCATTCCAATCTCAAAGAAAGGCAATGCCAAAGAATGCTCAAACTACTGCACAATTTCATCTCACACACTAACAAAGTAACGCTCAAAATTCACCAAGCTAGGCTTCAACAGTACATGAATGGTGAACTTCCAGATGTTCAAGCTGCATTTAGAAAAGGCAGAGGAACCAGAGATCACATTGCCAACATCCGCTGGATCACAGGAAAAGCTAGAGGGTCCCAGAAAATCATCTACTTCTGTTTTGTTGACTACGCCAAAGTCTTTGANTCAAAGAAAGGCAATGCCAAAGAATGCTCAAACTACTGCACAATTTCATCTCACACACTAACAAAGTAACGCTCAAAATTCACCAAGCTAGGCTTCAACAGTACATGAATGGTGAACTTCCAGATGTTCAAGCTGCATTTAGAAAAGGCAGAGGAACCAGAGATCACATTGCCAACATCCGCTGGATCACAGGAAAAGCTAGAGAGTCCCAGAAAATCATCTACTTCTGTTTTGTTGACTACGCCAAAGTCTTTGACTGTGTTGCTCGCAACAAACTGTGGAAAATTCTGAAAGAGGTGGGAATACCAGGCCACCCGACCTGCCTCCTGAGAAATCTGTATGCAGGTCAAGAAGCAACAGTTAGAACTGGACATGGAACAACAGACTGGTTCCAAATCAGGAAAGGAGTATGTCAAGGCTGAGTAAACTCCGGGAGTTGGTATGGACAGGGAGGCCTGGTATGCTGCAGTCCCTGGGGTTGCAAAGAGTCAGACATGACTGAGCGACTGAACTGAAGTCACCCAGTTTGCAGAAATTTGCAACTTTAAGAAACATGTGAACTGCCCATCCCGCTTTGTGTCCATCCAGGTTGCAGCAGTGAGCTTCCCCTCACAACTGTTTCAGTTAGGTTAAAATAAAAGTCTAGCAGGTAATTCAGGGGCAGTCAAAAAGTGAGGACAGGTATTCACTCCTAACTCCTTTCCTTGCTGCTAGTTGCTTTGACATGGCCATTTCTCCCCTAAAAACCACAGTTATCCACCTCCACACACTTGTGCTTTCTGGATTTGGAGCTGCCCGATATCCTGTCCCTTTCAGGCACCTGGTTGTTAGCATTTGGCAGCTTATACAATCCGTGTGTATACCAAAACACTTCAATCATACCTGACTCTTTGTGACCCTATGGACTGTAGGCCACCTGTAGGGTTTCTCTGTCCATGAGATTCTCCAGGCAAGAATACTGGAGTGGGTATCTTCCTGACTCTCTCTCCTCCAGGGGATCTTCCCAATCTAGAGATCAAATCTACATCTCTATGTCTACTACATTGGCAGGTGGGTTCTTTACTACTAGTGCTTATACCATCCATTCTAACCACCTATTGCTACATGAGAAATTGGGTTAGGGTTGGGTTAAGTGTTAGTGGCTTAAGAAAATGGACATTTATCATCAGAAAGTTTCTATGGGTCAGGAATCAGGCATCTGAACCTCTGCGTCAGTGTCTCCCTGAAGGCCGAGATCAAGATGTTGACTAAGGTTGGAGATCATCTGAAAGCTCAGCTAAGGAAAGATCTACCTCAAATTCATTTACATTGTTGTTGGCTGCCTTTGGTTCCTTTTAAACCACTGCTCTATCAGCCTGGGTTTCTTGCTGGTTGTTAACCAGAGACCATCCTCAGTTACTTGGCAGGTGGGCCTCCCCAACATGACTACTTGCCTCATCAAACCTGGCAAAGGAAAGAGTTTGCTAGCAACAGAGAAACCAGAACCTTTTGTAGTTTAACAATAGACAAGACATGGCATACCCTCAAAGTCAAGATAACCTAAGGATTATAAACAATTTAAGGAAAAGGAGGAAATTACATAAGGCAGTACTCACACAAAGGTGGGAACACTGGGGGTCATCTTAGGAGCTGATGACCACATTTCTTGTTTTGTTCCTTAACTGCTGCCACACCTTTGTAAATGGTTCCCTGTAAGTGTGCCATGTTTCTTTCCTGCTGACTGATATGAAGGGTGATAAAGGGAATTTAATCACTCTTCTCTCACCCACTGTGACGCATTACTGTTCATTCTGAATAATGTGCTGGTTTCCAAGACTCACCAAAACTTAGGAAAGGTATGTAGATTTGAGAGTAACAAGGGAAATTAGTGTCTCACATTCTCAACATATGCAGTCATCCAGGCCACCTGTAAATTTAACATTTTATCTGAAGCATGGAATAAAACTTCTGGACTGATTCACATGCATGTCAGATTAGATCAAAGGAAAACTAGTTCACGAGAAATTAGGGAAGATAAAAGACCAGGGCAAACTCAGCAAGTGTGTAAGAAAAGTGCGTAAGCAGAACAACTGAAAATGTAGTAATGAAATCAACATTAAATGTGATCACGGAGGGGACAGAGTCAGAGTTGGAGGGACAATATCTAATGTGACTTGCAAGTGATAAATAAAGACTGTAAAGAAGTAGAGGGTCAAGAAAGGAAGAGATGAGAATGTCCAGAGAACCATGAAAGAGACGCAGCTGCCAGAACAAAAGGAAAAGAAGCCCATTGCATTTGGAACAAAAGAAGCTGGGTTAAAGACTCTCACATACACAAAAGTGCTGTGCAGAAAAAGCATGAATATTAGGAATTCTCTTTGTAAGAAATAAGAGAAAGGCTAGCTTAATTTTCCTTTTGCCCCCTCTCTCTTTGTTTTAATTATCAAGTAATAAAATATTGCAAACATAACTTCAAGGAAATAATACCAAATCAGAAGCAGAATCAGAGACTATAGATCCATTTGCTCAAACACAAACAGTAACTTACCATGAGATACAGAGCATTTCACTTAATCATTTTTCACTTTCATTTCCCCATCTATAAAATGGGGTAATAATTGCTACCTTGCTTACATCACAAGAATGTTGTGAAGGTTAGCAGGTAAGACCATGAATGTAAGGTATTTTGAAAAGCAAAGAGCCTCAAATAAGTATTATTAAAAATACTTTTTTAATTTATAAAGTATTAATTTTAATTTAAAAATTATCAAATAATACTTTTTTAATACTTTTCAAAATTCAATCATGTGGCACATATTTATGACAGTGATAGGTCTCAGCATAGCATCTGTTCACAGGCATCTCTAAATTTTGTCATTAAAATTTCAAAAGCACAAAATTTCCTTGCTTATGATTGGGCTATTTGGTAACTACTGAACTAAAACATATAATATATAAAAATATATCAACTTAATGGCACTAGAGAATTTTTCCCTAAGATATAATTCAGTAATTCATGTCAGCTCAATACTGTGAAAAATGAGGATAATGTTTTCTAATATTTCCTGACATAGTTTTCTTCACAGTAATAAGATATCTCCCTAGGTAATGTGTGGAGAAGGCAATGGCACCTCACTCCAGTACTCTTGCCTGGAAAATCCCATGGACAGAGGAGCCTGGTAGGCTGCAGTCCGTGGGGTCGCTAAGAGTCTGACCCGACTGAGCGACTTCACTTTCACTTTTCACTTTCATGCATTGGAGAAGGCAGTGGCAACCCACTCCAGTATTCTTGCCTGGAGAATCCCAGGGACGGGGAACCTGGTGGGCTGCTGTCTATGGGATCGCACAGAGTCAGACATGACTGAAGCGACTTAGCAGCAGCAGCAGCCAGGAAATTTTATCTTGAAGTGAGAACCAGATGATATAGGAAACATTCCTGTAGACAAAAGAAAAGGAGGGGAGGGGAGTAACTGGAGCTTTACCAAGGGTTGAAGATAAAAAGAGACTAAAAGAAAAATATTAATGCTTGTTATCTGCTGAATAGAAAGGAGGTGTGGTAAAAAGACACTGGGCAGTTTAGGAGGAAACTAATCTAACAAAACCAGGTTCTATAAGAGACTGAATGCCCTAATGGAAAGAAATATCTCCCACCAGTATGAACTGGGCGCTGCGCAGAAGTGATGGCAGGATGTGTAGAGGGAAAGGAAGACCTGGGGTCAGGGTCACAGACTGCCCAAGATGCTGTGAGATGCGATGCACCAGCAGGGGACACCGAAAGCACCTAGGAAGGCAAAGCTAGCCTGCCTACCACGGCACTGTGTCTGTACAGATCATGATGAATCTATGTTGGAGGCTGGGATGAAAAGTGTAAAGCCAAGAAGAGAGGATTTGTTTGGGACTAAGAGGATTCGTAGAAGCAAGGAAAGCCAAAGAGAAGCCAGCTCACCCCAGGAGGTATTCCAAGTGTCACCAAGTTTCCCAGCTCTGCCCAAAATGATGGTTGGAAGCCTCATGGCTGGCAGGGAAATCAAAAGGCTGCAGAAGGGCCCATGCTTAGGTGGAGCTCTCTACTGAGAAAGGCTGCAGAAATCTCCCTCTCCATCCCATGTTGCACTCTGGAATATTCCGCAAGGAAAAACAGCTCTGAAACTGGGTGGAGCTCTGTTTTGGATCCGAAAGGAAAAGGTTTTAAGCTAGATGACATTCACACACATTTACTTAGTAAATTCACATTTTATCTAACACTCAATGGATGGTGCTTTAAAACAAAGTTCAAGTAAGTTATAGATACATTTGTGTACATCTGGCTATTTATGTATAAATTTCAACTTTTCTGAGTTTCTAAACCTGCTTTAAAGTATACATTTTAAAAGAAGTATACCATTTCAGATCCACAAACAATTTAATCATTCAGCAGGAGTAAACATAATTTGCATTAGCATTTGTCTTACTGTGGAATGACAGATTCTGAAGTGACTTTATATGTGTGCCATGGTACATTATATGTGACAAGTGCCCAGTGGTACAGGGCAAATGTCCTCAGGTGATAGTGTCCTCTTCTTTGGGATCAGATATGAATCCTATAAACCGAAGTGCAGTGGGAGTGCAGCCCACGATTATTTATTCTACAGCTCACAGACTATCTGTACAATAAGGTGTTCATAAGCTAAATAGACGGAGAAGGCAATGGCACCCCACTCCAGTACTCTTGCCTGGAAAATCTCATGGATGGAGGAGCCCGGTAGGCTGCAGTCCATGGGTCCCTAAGAGTTGGACAGGACTGAGTGACTTCACTTTCACTTTTCACTTTCATGCATTGGAGAAGGAAATGGCAACCCACTCCAGAGTTCTTGCCTGGAGAATCCCAGGGATGGGGGAGCCTGATGGGCTGCCGTCTATGGGGTCGCACAGAGTCGGACATGACTGAAGCGACTTAGCAGCAGCAGCAGCAGCAAGCTAGACAGAAATTTTAAATTGGAATTCCAAGTCTGCCTGGAGAAAAAGTGCATGTTAAAACAATATAAATAGAGAATAGTTTATATGACTTTGCTTACTTTCACTCCATTCAAAAAAAATTTTCTTTATGAGATATGTAAATATCAGAAACATTTAAAATATTGAGCAGATTTTTAAAAATCTGAAGCAAGGGGGAGGAGACCATATACTGAAAATGGGAAACAAATGCCCAGTTCTGAAAAGGCATATTAGTATCTCATTATTCAGATACTTGCTATTTAAAGCATCTTATCTTCAGAATCTCATAAAAAAGAGAGTTAATAACATCCTATTTTTCAGGAAAAAAACGTGTATTTAAAGTTTTAGAAAATATCTTAAAGCTAACTTAGAATATGTATCTCTGCAGACAATACCAAAAAACAATAAACCACATACAAAAAAAGATGTTTTGACTTCCCGATTAAACAGTGGCTTCCATACATGAGGTCAAATAATTATTTTGGCTAACTTTTTCCTTTAATCAACAATTTCAAGTATAGTGTTATTGACATTTATCATAAAATTTAACAGTTTATTCAACCAAAGGTAAAAATCCTAGGGATTCCTTGTTGATATATGAAACGTTTCACAATAGTAACCATCTGTACCTTCCCTCAAGCAGCTTCATATTTTCCAAAGATACAGTCATAATTACTAGATTTTTGAAAAATGGACCAGCAGAAATGAATCTTAGATATGTTGGGTTAGAAATCTCTACAGAGATGAAATTTTTTTTTATTTCAAGAATACCCCACTTTATATAATTCCGTTTCTTATATCAAGAGATGGATTATGGCCTAATATGCACCCAGAATATCTACTCACAAATTTTCTATGACAGAGACTGAGGTTTAAGGCCCACTTTTTTTTTTAATTACTCAATCCATTTGGGCTTCCCTGGTCGTTAAGACAGTAAAGAATCTGCCTGCAATACAGCAGGTCCAGTTGATCCCTGGGTTGGGAACATCCCCTGAAGTAGAGAATGGCTATCCACTGTAGTATTTTTGCATGAAAAATTCTATGAGTAGAGAAGCCTAGTGGGCTACAGTCCATGGGATCACAAGAGTCAGACACAGCTGAGAGACTAACACTTTCACTCTCACTCAATCCACCCATTTTCCACCTGAGAGTTTTTGAGACATCCAGCACCTACCTTTTGGGGCAACCTCTGGAATTAGTGACTTAAGTGCTTTTTTGATTTTCAGTTTCAAAAGCCAGATATTAAATTAAGGTGGAACTTCAGCTGCCAGTATGCTTTGGTAGATTCTCCATCCTTGAGAACATTGCTAATAATATGTAATGTAAGTTTATGAAAGTGAAGTTATTTTTAATTTGTAATTATATATATTACGTGTGTGCGTGTACGCTCACGCCCATGCATGTTTAGTTGTGTCCAACTCTTGGCAATCTCATGGACTGTAAACTGCCAGGCTCCTCTGTCCATGGAATTCTCCAGGCAAGAATACTGGAATGTGCTGCTATTTTCTATTCCAGGAGATCTTTCTGAAGCAAGCATTGAAACTTCATCTCTTGGATCTCCTCCATGGGCACACTGGCAGGCGGACCCTTTATTAACTGCACTACCGGAAAAAAAAAATATATATATATATATACACATATGTGTGTGTGTGTGTGTTTATATATATAATGTACAAAAAGTAAGAGAGTTTGAACTTGTCTGAGTCTACAGCAACCAGTGTGCTTACTTTTGAAATGATTGCTAGCACTGAATGAATGTTTAGAGTTAGTAAGTTGGTAGAGAACATGTAGCTGAATTTGAATTTGGTAAAAAAGTTGATTCAAAAATAAATGATCATCTTGTTTATTGCTTCCTTTGCTATGCAAAACCTTTTAAGTTTAATTAAACTTTAATTTCCAAAATAAACAAGCAGCTCATACAAGCCATACAGCTCATACCAGGAAAATAAATAACTCAATCAAAAAGTGGGGAAAAGACCCAAACAAACATTTTTCCAAAGACATACACATGGTTAACAAATACATGAAAAGATGCTCAACATTGCTCATTAGAGAAATGTAAATCAAAAACTAATAATGAGATATCATCTCACACTGGTCAGAATGGCCATCATAAAAAAGACTACTAACAAATGCTGAAGAGGGTGTGGCGGAAAGGGAACACATGTGTACTGTTGGTGGAAATGTAAATTGAACCAGCCCTTATGGAAGACAATATGGGGATTTCTTTTAAAAAAAACTAGGATTAAAATCAGCATATGACTCAGCAATCCCACTCCTAGACATGTAGCCTGCGGAAACCAAAATTGAAAAAGACACATGCACCCCATTGTTCATTGCAGCACTATTTACAGCAGCTAGAACGTGGAAGCAACCTAGATGTCCACAGACAGATGAATGGATAAAGAAGATGTGGGACATATATACAACGGAATATTATTCAGCCATAAAAAGGAATGTATTGAGTCAGTTCTAATGAGGTGGATGAATCTAGAGCCTATTACATAGAGTGAAGTAAGTCATAAAGAGAAAAATAAATATAATTTACTAACTCATACATACAGAAACTAGAAAGATGGTACTGATGAAATTATTTGCAGGGCAACAATGGAGATACAGACATAAAGAACAGATTTATGACCAAGGAAGGAGAGGGTGGGATCTATGGAGAGAGTAACATGGAAATTTACATTACCATATGCAAAATAGATAGCCATTGGGAATTTGCTGTCTGTCTCAGGGAACTCAAACTGGGGCTCTGTATCAACCTAGAAGGATAGGGGGTGGAGGAGGCAGGAGGGAGGGACATATGTATCTCTATGGCTGATTCATGTTGATGTTTGGCAGAAACCAACAAAATTCTGTAAAGCAAATACCTTTCAATTAATAAATAAATAGATTTAAAAGAAAAAAAGTAAATAACTGGTCATGCTTACCTTATACGATTGTTTACACTTCTGGCTACTTCTGGCTTCTGTCTTGAATCTCAAGTTGCTTAGAAAGTAGCCAAAATATTAATATGTTAGAAGTGTCCAAAATATAGTGGAAGTAAATTTTCAGCAACTTTGGGATAATCTATTTCTTGGCTGGATATTTTAAATATTTTAATTTTTCTAAAAATTCATGTATGGTAAGTCACATTCATACCCCAAAATTTATAGTCCCTGAGTAGCAATAATTTCTGCTTCTGCCACTGACTTACAACCTTGACAACTCCTTCCTTATTTATTTATTTTTTACTGTCATGAAACTTAACACTGCAGGCTCTAGCAGAAAGGCAATCCCTCCTTGTTATTTTCTCTTCCACACTTAGAATTCACAAACGAGGCTGATTAAAGAATTGGTATGGATGTGGCTTATCACACAAGATACTGCTGGCTGACTAGCAAGAAAACTGAAATATGACAAAATATCAAAGGTGTGATTAAACATAGAATTGAAATGAGAACATACTCGCTGTTCCTCTTGAAAATCATATTCAGCTATGCAACATTATCAGAAAAGTACAGACAAAATACCTCTAAAAAATCATTTTGTTATAGTTTATTTAATTCTAAAAAGCTTTTTTTTTTTTCACTGAAGAGCAGGCGCCCTTATTAGTCCTTTCGAGTGTATAGATGACTTTTAGAGAGTGAAAAGGGAAAGACCATGTAAATGCATTCTGTTTTATTATTATCAGTATCAATTATCAAGTAATTGATATTTTTATAAATAATTGATATTTTCTATAAATTGAAAAATTTATAGAAAAATATTTCCTATAAATATCTATATTTCTAAATGGATTCTTTTTCAACTATAACTTCATCATTTAGAACTTTTAGGGTTACATAAAAGTATGGAAAAAATGCCTGCTTATCAGGAATCCCGTTTTATGTTATTAGAATTGTCTTAACCATCGAGACGTAATAGAGTAGAAGTCAGTTGGTTAGAATTGGACTTTTCATTTAATAAATTAACCTCATGTCCCTTGGGAATTTTTTTAAATTCTTTGTTCTTTCTACGTGATGCATATTTTAATTGCTTCATGTGAAGGAATTTTGAGATCACAGAAAGTTCTAGGGAAGTATCATGTGTGATGTCAGCTTATCACTCCAAAGTTAATACATGTTCGTCTTTTGTTGTATCCCAGTAGCTGTTTAACATAAAGATCTAAAGCAATGGTTCTCAAACTTCATGGCATCACATGGAAAGATTGTTAAAAAACAGGATTCTAGGCCTCACCCTTAGTTTCTGATTCAGGAGGACCAAGATGGCATCTTAGAATATGCATTTCTAACAAATTCCCAGGTGATACTACTAGTCTGGTCACTCCACTTGAAGAACTCCTGACCTAAAGAATAGCTTTGTTCTGTGAACACGCATAAAATGGCAACTATAAACTATATAAAGGTGACTGAAGAATACAATAAACTTTCAAATGCATGTCTCTCTTTTCATTTCAACGTCAGTTTTTGAAAGTTTTGTTAGAAAGTGGTCTGTACCATCACAAAAAAGTCATCCAACCTGGATTGTTTAGGTGAATTACATCCTTAACAGGAGAGATGACTGGCTAGAAAGCTTCATTAGACCACTGTACCATAAACTGTTTTTCCCGGGACACAATAGTCGTCTAGCTAACTCAATAAAAACAATATTAATACTGTTACATTACCCAGCGATCACATTGCCATTAGCATCGGCTTCTGTGAAAGTTATTCCTAAATTGGAAGTTAGCCAAATTACTTTAGACAATCTCAACTTACAGCACAATGTAATTTGGAAATGGCCATATGGCAATAAATATGGCTGCAAAATATCTCACAAGCCCTTGCTCAGCCTTCTTGGGTGATAGAACAGAGTATCTAGAGGTTGCCTTAATTATAATTCATATGTATGTCTGTGTGTGAGTGTGCGTGTTAAAAATATTACCATAATCTTTGGCTCTACAGCCACAGAAAAATAAACATTCTTTCTGAAATTGAATAAACAAACATTTTGTCACTATAGTCATTTTTAATACACAAATCCTTGTCTCTGCTCAGTAAGAAGCGGTAGAAATGAGCAATAGGGTTACAAGCAGGAATTTTTCTATTGTGTAACTAGTCATGCTTTCTTCCACAAAAGAGTAAAAAGTGCAGCATTTTTGTGTACCTGTTGAAACAAAAGAACTAATGATGAAAATGTTAAAGCAGAAATATTTAAAACCTGATGGAATCTGAAGTGAGGTCCGTTCCCATTTCTCCCTCTGCTGTGTATGTCAGTTAGGAGACTATGGAGGACTTCTCATAATAAGTACTAGCTTTTCTGTTCTCTTGCCTTTTAGTATTATCCTTCAAGTACAGCTACCTTCTCAATCAACGTGACTTTCTATGACTTCTCAGTAAACGAAGCTCTCTCCACTAACCCAAGGGTACTGTCAATGTAAAATATCTATATGAAAGCTTGAACTGCACATTTTATGATCAGCCAATTATACTTAGGCAGTGGCCATACTTAGAAGAGAGCCATTTTCTTATATTTTAAAATCATATTCTACTGTGCCCTCTCACCTATCATTAGAAACCTATCATTTTGCATATTAAATGCAACCTTACTAAAATGCAAGAGAATGAATTGATAGCTCTATTTCTACCCAAAGAAACTTCAAGATTGTTATTTCTTTTCAGACAGAAATCTCAAGTAAATAGCATTAAAGATTTTTAAAGTGTCTCCATAGACATGTGGCTGAAGACTATGAAATTAGCAAGTCTATATCCCATGCGACTGGCCCTATGCTAATTCTGGCAAGAGTTCCTCTTTATTAAGACATTTCGTTTCCCAGTGTGTTTATATCAGAGGTTGTCTGCTTTTTCAGGGTATTGGGGATAAGAAAACTATCATCTGACTGTCTTCAGCCCTTTCTAAAAGGCAACCTAGATCTTACTATTCATTCTTCCACAATTTACCTAGCTTGTGTGAATGAGGGAGTTTGTCAGATAGTTCTCCAAAGATAGATTCTTCTGCCTTAATAAGATTGGATGGTCATTAAGTCAGATGGTGGTATTTTTTGTTTTCTTCTTTACCTAAATCAATTTTTAATTATCTAACCTCACATAACAAGTGGGGCCTAAAAAGAAGCTAAATCATTGGCAAAATAGGCCTCAGCATGGCTATATTGTATTTTTCACCATCTTCAGTGTGAAATAGAGCTGACCACCTTGGTTGAAAATATGAATTCAAAATTCCCTCGGGCTAGACTACTGCCCCAACTGTAACTGAGCTGCTATTTCTTGCCTGTCACAGCTCTGACCTTAGAAAGCTTCCCGTTGGTAAAAATGAAAGCCCAAGAGTAAAGAGAATTTTTCAACAATGTCATGAGTATAACACATGTATGAGATATGAGGTGAGATTAGGTGGTCACAATGAAATTCTGATGTAATAAAATTCATACTAAATTTAAAGCAGAAGACCAACCTGGATTTGTGACTTGCATCCATTCTTTGCTATTCGTGGAAGTCTCCCAACTTATGTGAGCTTGAGTCCTCATATCATAAACAGAAGAGGGTGAGCATAATAGTACCTTCTTCATAACATTATTTGGAGCATTTTAACTGATGTATTTTAAAATATTTTTGAACTACAAAGTATCTACATAAATGCTAGGTGTTTTTAGCTCCACTCTCCCCAGCTCAATTTCCCTTTGTTTTCTAAGAGGATCAATCCTCCAGAAAGTCTTGAAATTCAACAATGACCACCAATGTCTTACTGACACCCATATTTCTACTTTTTGTTTGAAATTCTACCCCACTGCAAACCAGCTGGCCACCACCACCTCTACTTATGGGTCATTCTAGAGTCATTCTTTGCTTCCGCAAGCTCCACAAGTCAAAATCAGAAATACATTCTTCTGCTTCTTAAAATCTGCCAACTTTCTTACATTTCCCCTTCTTAGATACTGGAACTTGGTGACCACTATTATCAGCCTTCTCTTTATCATCTTTATCCAGCTGGTCACCAGCCTTGCTAATTCTATGTCATTAATACTGCTTCGTGACATATTTTTATATCAACCACTATTGATTGAAATTGTTAAGGTTTACAATTTAATCTCTTGCTTCCTGAATTGAGGGAAGTAGTGATATTTCTAACAATTTTTTTTTTTTAATTTTAGTCTCCCTCATTGCACTTAACTATCCCTCAACAGTGCTGCCAAAATGCTTTTATTAAACACATGGTCTGCTTGAAATCTCTCCTTAATCTGCAATCCTCTTGAGAGTGAAACCAGAATTCCTCCATGAAGACTTCCCAGATCTAGATTCCTTCTGGAGCCATCTTCCCTCCAGCTCCTCATCCTTTACACGCTAATTCCTGATCGTGCTAGAACTGGAAGTTCTCTAAAGGTGCCTCAAGTTCCACTAAGTGTTTCTTTTTCACAGGCCTCTCTGACTCCCTGAAAGTATGCTTTTCTTCACCTCTCACTCTTGAAGGATTATTAGGTCCACACTCTTTCCAGAAACTCTGCCTCAGATTTCCAGGGACTCTGCCTCAGACTGAGCTTAAGGCCTCCCTGTGCTGCCAGACCACCTTTGTCATTCATAACACACTAACAATGTGTAATTATTGCGCTTGTCCTTTGTCTCAATTAAACTGTAAGTATAAATTTTTGTTTTAATATCTAAATTGTCAGTGTCTTTTTTTTTCCCGGAACACTATAGACATTCGAGAAATGATTGCTGAAGAAGCACATTTTCCCTAGGCATTTGTTTTTCTTATTCTTTGATTTATTGAAAAGTCACTCAAATATTTCAAACAACTGAGCTAATTATGTGTCTTTGAATAGCCTCAATGGTACCATACCGACTACTTGCCTTAATATATCCCTAAACAAAACTTTGTCATTAAGATTTCATATATGTAAAAGGCTAGAAATTTCAATCCTAGGGAAATAAGTTGCATTTTTAAATCCAATTCTATCATAAGGATTCCAATTATAGGGCTACTATCTGATTTCTAGAACATAGAAATAAAAATTACGAAATAACCTAGTCTCATTCTGAGTAGCCCTAAAGATTGGGAAGGTCTTTCTTTGAAGAAAGATGACTCAATGTATTAAAACATATCTGATACTGGAGATTTCTTCAGTGCTTAAGGACTTTTATCTTTTATCCATTAATCTTATAAGTGTAAATATGATAAATTTAAATGCTATAAGGCTTCTCACTTAAAAAAGTATGTTCCATACTAAATATGCCTATGTTGTTTCACATATTTTCAGAATTTCCATAGTGAAAAAAAAAAGTAATTTTTGTTTTGCTTTCTTTTGGTTTGTATTGTAAATGGTGGTAATTTTTAACTAATAGTTTCAGAAAAATAAGAATGTTATCATAAGGAAGATGCTTTTTAAAAGTGACTCCCTTATTCCATAAAATGTTGTATAAAAGAAATAAAGAGAAAGGAAACCAGATTGTATGGAAAATTCTTCATTGTCGTAAACATGTTGGTCATTAAAGAAACAGGAAAGCACAATGTAATTAAAGTGGTCCACAAGTTACTTTACAATTAACATAAACAACTTGAGATCAAGACTTAAATTTACTGATTGTTTTCTTTGTTTCTTCCTCCTTTTCATCCTGTGACCATACTTCAGTTCAGTTCAGTTCAGTCGCTCAGTTGTGTCTGACTCTTTGTAACCCCATGAATCGCATCAGGTCACGCCTTCCTGTCCATCACCAAGTCCCGGACTTCACTCAAACTCACGTCCATTGAGTCAATGATGCAATCCAGCCATCTTATCCTCTGTTGTCCCCTTTTTCTCCTGTCCCCAATACCTCCCATCATCAGAATCATTTTCAATGAGTCAACTTTTTGCATGGAACAACAGACTGGTTCCAAATAGGGAAAGGAGTATGTCAAGGCTGTATATTGTCACCCTGTTTCTTTAACTTATATGCAGAGTGCATTATGAGAAATGCTGGGCTGGAAGAAGCACAAGCTGGAATCAAGATTGCTGGGAGGAATATCAATAACCTCAGATATGCAGATGACACCACCCTTATGGCAGAAAGTGAAGAGGAACTAAAGAGCCTCTTGATGAAAGTGAAAGAGGAGAGTGAAAAAGTTGGCTTAAAGCTCAATACTCAGAAAACTAAGATCATGTCATCTGGTCCCATCACTTCATGGGAAATAGACAGGGAAACAGTGTCAGATTTTATTTTGGGGGGCTCCAAAATCACTGCAGATGGTGACTGCAGCCATGAAATTAAAAGACGCTTACTCTTTGGAAGAAAAGTTATGACCAACCTAGAGAGCATATTCAAAAGCAGAGACATTTGCCAACAAAGGTCCATCTAGTCAAGGCTATGGTTTTTCCAGTAGTCATGTACGGATGTGAGAGTTGGACTGTGAAGAAGGCTGAGCGCTGAAGAATTGATGCTTTTGAACTGTGGTGTTGGAGAAGACTCTTGAGAGTCTTTTGGACTGCAAGGAGATCCAACCAGTCCATTCTAAAGAAGATCAACCCTGAGATTTCTTTGGAAGGAATGATGCTAAAGCTGAAACTCCAGTACTTTAGCCACCTCGTGCGAAGAGTTGACTCATTGGAAAAGACACTTACCTTACACTAACCAGATTCTCCTACTAAATTCTGTCCCCTCTAATAAAAACAAATATTTGTATGCTAAAAATCTTGTAATTCAATTTCTTTCTTTAAAGACATTTTGGAACAGTTCCTTTTCCTTTTTTCTACCTTTAGAAGAATGAAAAGTTTTAAATGAATAATTTCACTGACATCATATGTTAAGAGTTTTGTATCCTTGTACTAAGCTAAACTCTGTAAAAACTTTTATTTTGTAGCACCAAAAGATAATATGGAATATTCCAAAGTTTTTTCAGTGATATCTTTTAGCGAAAATACAATTTACTGGGTTTTAGTAAAATTCTTTCCAAAGACCCTTTGGCACTCCTGTCACTAGACTTTTTTTTTTTTTTTTTTTTTTTCCCAAATTCCCTGCTAGTTAAGCAATAAGCCAACTGTAAGGCAGAAAATTGCTCGTGTGATAAAATAATCACCTAAAAGATGTTGTTGTCGTGACCCAAGGATGAAAGAGCAGATAAAACCAAAGAGGGTCTTGGAATGCAGGAACAGAAAAACCAGACTCTGCTTGTCCTTCCCTCCCCAGGTTGTAACTATTAATGGATTTCAGGTCCTCCTGAGCAGTATAACCTGTCTCCCCTCCTATCCCATAGTGAGTGAAGTCGCTCAGTTGTGTCCGACTCTTGGTGACCCCATGGACTGTAGCCCACCAGGCTCCTCCATCCATGGGATATTCCAGGCGAGAATATTGACGTGAGTTGCCATTTCCTTCTCCAGGAGACCTTCCTGACCCAGGGATTGAACCTGGTTCTCCCGCATTGTAGGCTGACACTTTACCATCGGAGCCACCACATATCCTACCCTACAGGGGGAAAATATTTGCCTTACTCTTCTCCCCCTGACTCAGTATATGTGCCTCATGCAATTGTCAAATGACATGCAAGATCCCTACCCCACTCCTTGTACCCTGGGAATAAAAGTGGGCTAAGGACCCCCTTCACCGTCCTTCCCCCTCAAGCTGGCCTGCTATTCTAATAGCGTCTCCCACTCCTAATAAACTTTATTTTCCTCTCATTCTGCCTCATGTCTGGAAATTCTTTTCCAACCCACATCTAGACCACGACATTTTTGGTGGCCTGTATGGAGAACTTGGGGCCTCTTCCCCACCTCCTCGCATCTCCTTTCTCACAGGGACCCTCTGCCAACAGGAGAGTGCTGTGAAGGCAACTGAAGAACTCTGGCCAGGGTCACCCTCGGGTGTGTTCCAAAGGCCCCACTGCTCACCGTGCCCTAGTAGCTGCTGCCTGAATGGGTGAGGGTCTCTCCTTTGTTTCCTTTCCAACTGAGGATTAGGTCAAGCAATATTGTGTGGGCATGGGTCAGGCACTTAAAAGCCTTTAGGGCGCTGGCCACATGAAGACACCCGTGTGAGGATAAGGGGGACACAGAACGGATCAGGCCACAAGGGCATCCGCCTCCAGCAAGACAACGTCCATGCACCGTGTCAGGCACATAATGGTTGGAGCAAAGCAGAGACCATCATCCCCTGGCCACCGCCTCCCCAATAGGACTATAAGACATGTTCCTCAGCCTTCTTCCCCCTTCCCTGTCACATTCACGTCTTTCCCTTTTGGTCTGNGCATCCGCCTCCAGCAAGACAACGTCCATGCACCGTGTCAGGCACATAATGGTTGGAGCAAAGCAGAGACCATCATCCCCTGGCCACCGCCTCCCCAATAGGACTATAAGACATGTTCCTCAGCCTTCTTCCCCCTTCCCTGTCACATTCACGTCTTTCCCTTTTGGTCTGGACTGATTTACAGGAGCCTAGGTGTTGCCTCTGAGCCATCCCAAGAGTTCCTTCCATGTTTCAGGGAATCATCAAACAGTGAGTCACCCGGTTGCTCCTGGGAATCTCTGTCGTTCTCTGCCCAGGTCACATGGTGCCTTAGCTGCCCAGTTCTCAGGGGTCACCTCTTACTGTTGGATGCGACTGTTGGGATGGTCGGCCATTTTTTGTGCCGTTAACTGCACAGGGAGATCACTGGAGCAAAAAGGATGCCTTTCTGTCAGCTGGTGACTCTCAGTGCCCCCATTCTATGGCAGATAGGCTAAGGGTGGGTTCTAGTACGCCCCAGGAGCCTCTCTCAGACTCTCCCCTTGCTACATTCTAAGATACTGGAAGGTTTTGGCCCTCCAAAAGGCCCGGCCCCAATACAAACTGGGAGATCCCCTAAAAAAAAAAAAAAAAAACCTCTGAATGGCACACTGTCTTTTGCCGAAAGCAGGGAAAGGACTCAGAATTTCCTTATATTCAGTCCTTCATGGCCCTCAGTTAGAATCCGGGTTTGAGGGACTCATGCCTCATGTCTTTCTGTTGCCTCCCTATCTCCTGTCTCCCTCTGTTTCTTTCTATCAGATTTCCTAGACAACCTCTACTCTACCTTTCATATCCAGATGATCTATAGGAAAAGATTCTGAGGTTCCCTTTGGTCCAGGTCTTTCTCCGATATTCAAAAGTCTGAAGGATCAAAAATTCCTCTATGCTTATCTCTCAGCTGGGGAGGGAACCAAATTTGCCCCACTCCTGAACATGCTAAAGAATTCCTTTCTAACTGCTCCTGTTTCTCAGGGTGGGGAAGGACAAAGCTTCCTCTACTCCTGCAAATTCCCAAACTCTTCAGATTCTTCTGATGGAACAAAGACCTTACTTCCCACCAGAGGGACAATTCAAGATTTTGATCAGCTGATCTTCTCTGATATCAGAGTCAACTTGAGCACTATTTGGTCTATAATTTAGGTATAGAACTATGACTACAGAAAGGAAAGATGACTTTTTGACACAGGGTAGCCATGATATTCTTTAGACTCCAGAGAAAACTGGTTAAAATGAAATTTTTCTCTTGGAAACTGCAAAAGCAGTTCTTTTTGCAAATGCAATGAAAAACAACTAGCTTGTTAAAAGCTCTGCCTAGGGAAAAGCTTGAAGTTAACTCTTTCCATGTTCTTGAAATACAACAGCCCACTTTCCCGAAACCTCAGCTTTGGGCAAATCAGAACTTCAAGCAAAAAAAAAAAAAAAAAGGTGGGGGAGGAGGGTGGTGTCAAAGAGACATTTTCAATCTCAGGCAGAAAACTATGAGATCTATGTCTGTCTGTCTGAATTTATGTATGTCTCAGTGTGTGTCTTTTGGGGTTTTTTGATAATATTGCTGAAATTGTAAATGAATTCTAATATAATTGACATAAAGAAAAGTAAGCACTTATAAATCAAATAATTCTAAATACAAGAGAAATTAACCTATATGAATATCAGATTCACATGAACTGGGAAATATTCAATATTAAATATCTAGTATTAATGCTTGTTTGCTAATATAATATAGATATGTCTAAGAGTCATTAACGTTAAGCATAGTATTTTCATTGTGCCTAGGTTTATTATAAGTTAAATGTTGTTATATTGTTATATACATTACAAGTTTGTCAACAAAGTACCTCGAGTGAAGAAACTTCAAAAAAAATGTAAATGAGATATAAGCTTTCAGATAAACTCTATTAAGAATAATCATACTTTAGAAATGTCTGTCTAAAACAGTCTCTCTAGATTTTGGTAAACTGAATTTCTAGGGTAGTGCTTAACTAAGTGATGGAAGTTTATTGAATAGCTAGGTCATCTCCAAATAAAATAAGATTCTGAAACATTTCTACTTAACACTAACTTCCTCTTACACAGAAACTAAAGAAATTTTGGACTACTAATGAATAATGTTTGATGACATCCTGAAATATTCTCTAGAATTTTTTTTTTTTTGTAGAAATTGTACTGGCATTTATGTTCACCAGTCTATGTAATGCTAATATAAAGGTCAGTTCTTGGTTGCTTAAGGAAAGTACGATGTGTGTTTCCAGTAAAGAAGGTACGAGGAATGAAATTATCTTTTATGAAGAGAGAAGGAAGTAGGTCTGACNGAATTTTTTTTTTTTTGTAGAAATTGTACTGGCATTTATGTTCACCAGTCTATGTAATGCTAATATAAAGGTCAGTTCTTGGTTGCTTAAGGAAAGTACGATGTGTGTTTCCAGTAAAGAAGGTACGAGGAATGAAATTATCTTTTATGAAGAGAGAAGGAAGTAGGTCTGACTTACAGATGGCTGTTTCAGGATGGGAGAACAAAGTAATGGATACAGAAAGTGATAAGAAGGTTTGATGGAAAATGCACCCGAAGGGAAGAGTTTTATGCATAAATACAAGCTTTCTTGAGATATTGAACTGCTTTTGATAATGGACTTTAAGTTTCTTTATGTTTACCTTTGAAATCTTCTCTGTTACTTTTGCTAAGTGAATATATAGTTTCACAGTGATCTTATATGATTGCATCTGAGTGTTATAAACCCTTTTGACATTTATCGACAAAACTTCCTAAATAAGTTGACTTCTAGCTAACTTTGAGATATTTCAGACAGCCCCTGAGACATCCCAAAGAGCTATTAAACTACCTGGGTTCATTGGACATGTTAAATTACATGGGAAGTACTGTTGAAGGAGTGATAAATCTTCTCGGGTTACACTATATGGTTGATGTTACTAATATAGACATCCTAAAATTATGTGGAATTCATATAGATCTGATATGCCCTGATAAAATGTTGTCAGTTATAATTCTAGTTATCATGTTATAGTGTTACAAGTCACAGCAATGACCAGGTTACTTTGTCAGTTGTAGTTTAATAAGATTTTAAATATGCCTTCTATGGTTTCACTCTGATACAATTGCAAGAATGCTGCTACTTCAAGATTTATGGAAAAGATTTTTCTAAAATTAAGTGATAAATAAATTTTGTTTGTTTGTTACCTGGTAAACTGGTAACAGACTGGAATTTAGTCTACTCGCTATGTTAAGAGAATAAAGCTTTCTTAGAATGAAGCTTTCAACAACAGATTATGAATTTCTTTGCTTTTAAGTGATTTATATATGTTTTTAAAATCTTTTGTTACTTTGGTAAAGTAAATAAGCATTATTTAAGATTATGGTACATGTAAAACTCATTCTGCTTCTACAAAAAATAACCCCTCACTGTTAGACTTTTGCTATTCTGATGTCCTTAAAACATGGCAACAATCTACTCCTAAACTGGGGAATTAAAAATGCGTGAACAATAACTGTAAATCAGAGCCAGGTCTATGAGGAATCCAAGACGGCCACTTGGCTTTTCCTGGCTCCCTGACAAACCTCATTTTTATTTGATGAGTTAAAGGCTTCCCTGGCTATAGGGTTAATGCCCTCATAATGAAAAAATCATGTTTCATTGAAGTTTTGTTAATTGTCAAATTAAATTTCTAGTTTTGTTAATTAAAGTCTAGTGTTTACTAAGACTCACTTCTGAGCTAGCTCCTTGTTGTTATGTTATATTGCTAAAAGATTAAGTTATTAAAAAGGGACACTGTAAGTTTGTTTCTAAAGCTTATCTCAATAAGCAATCTTCAGATAAAGATCAGATGCTCCATGATGTACAACCAGGAGATTAACACCAGGGTATAGTCATTTAACAAATGAAGTCAGCTGACCTGCAGTATACTGGGCTATACCTAATGAAAATTCTTGACTTAAACTCTTGCTTGTGACCTTACTAATAAATGCTAGCTATATTATTTTTTATGTCGCTTGTTTCAGAAGATTGTTTCTTATGTTACCAGATGTGTAACTGAGCATGTGATAAACTGCTGATATGCAGTTTCATATGAGTCACTGATTTTAAAAATGCAACTCTAGATATGGGAAGAAGCAACAAGAGGGATTATTTTCCTGGACCAAGAGGCTAGAAAGACAGGTATGGTCCAGAGACTTTTGCTGCTTGTAAGGACCGGTCTAGTAACAGCACATTGAGTGGCCTGTCAATGAAATCTTCGGTAGACTTGGGAATGAGCCTTCCATGCTTCACAGGACATAATGGCCATGAAATGTCCCAAAGCATGGTCGAATATGGGGCTATGAAGGGACCCTGCTGACTGGAAGTTGGCNAGAGACTTTTGCTGCTTGTAAGGACCGGTCTAGTAACAGCACATTGAGTGGCCTGTCAATGAAATCTTCGGTAGACTTGGGAATGAGCCTTCCATGCTTCACAGGACATAATGGCCATGAAATGTCCCAAAGCATGGTCGAATATGGGGCTATGAAGGGACCCTGCTGACTGGAAGTTGGCTCTACAAAGATTACATCATGACCACTGCAAGCTGCTGACCTTCAACACCCCCTGAAAGGAGTTCAGGGTAGAGCGATAAGGCACTCTGTGCTCCATTCCAGTGTTCTTGCCTGGAGAATCCCAGGGACAGGGGAGCTTGGTGGGCTGCTGTCTCTGGGGTCACACAGAGTCGGACACGACTGAAGTGACTTAGCAGCAGCAGATCTGGGAAAAATCCAGAAGAACCAGCCTTCAGATAGTCAGATGTTTTCAGGTAAAGATTTTATGAGCCCAAATTCTTGCATCTTCTCATACCTAGAGAAACACTAACGTCAGCATCACAAACCAATGTCTGATCTCGGTTCTCTTGGCTTACCCCTGAGCAACTTTTCTACTTCTGTTAATCTTTGGTCCATGCACTTTTAATTTTCTTGTTAAGCCTGTTTCTTCCAGAATACAGCAAATCTCCAAGTGGTAGTACAACAAGAATATTCTGTGACCAACACCTAGATGATGCTGAAACAGGTCACCTTTTATTTCATGGACTCTCATCTCCCTCTGTAAAGGCACCCTGACGGAGAGCAGACCAAGGGAAGCCAGAGCCCCATGACGCCCCTGTACAGCCTAAAGAAGTGAGGGTGGCCATCGCCCCGTTACCCTTGACACTGGGCTCCCTAATGCCTAAGAAGGGAAATGGGTAGATAGATTATCAAAAGAGGCCAAAGAATTGGCCCTAAAATTAAAGAGAGGGAGGAACATGGTGACCCAAGGACAAAAGAGCAGATAAAGCCACAGAGAGTCTAGGAGTGCAAGAACGGGAAAACCCAGACCCTGACCGTCCTTCCCTCCCGCACGTTGTACGTGTTAATAGATTTCAGGTCCTCCTGAGAAGTATAAATTGTCTCCCCTCCTACCCCATAGGGAAAAGATACTTGCCTTACTCTTCTACCTCCCACTCAGTATACGGGCCTCATCCAATCAGCAAAAGACTCGTAAGACCCCTATCCCGCTCCTTGTACCCTGGGTGTAAAAGTGGACTCAGTTCAGTTCACTCGCTCACTTGTGTCTGACTCTTGGTGACCCCATGAACCGCAGCATGCCAGGTCTCCCTGTCCATCGCCAACTCCCGGAGCCTACCCAACCCATGTCCATTGAGTCAGTGATGCCATTAAACCGACTCATCCTCTGCCATCCCCTTCTCCTCCTACCCTCAATCATTGCTAGCATCAGAGTCTTTTCAAATGAGTCAGCTCTTCGCATCAGGTGGCCAAAGTTTTGGTGTTTCAGCTTCAACATCAGTCCTTCCAATGAACATCCAGGACTGATCTCCTTTAGAATGGAATGGTTGGATCTCCCTGCAGACCAAGAGACTCTCAAGAGTCTTCTCCAACACCACAGTTCAAAAGCATCAATTCTTCAGCACTCAGCTTTCTTCACAGTCCATCTCTCACATCCATACATGACCACAGGAAAAACCATGGCCTTGACTAGACAGACCTTTGTTGGCAAAGTAATGTCTCTGCTTTTTAATATTCTGTCTAGGCTGATCATAGCTTTCCTTCCAAGAAGTAGCGTCTTTTAATTTCATGGCTGCAATCACCATCTGCAGTGATTTTGAAGCTCAAAAAATAAAGTCTGACACTTTCCATTGTTTCCCCATCTGTTTGCTGTGAAGTGATGGGACCAGATGCCATAATCTTAGTTTTCTGAATGCTGAGCTTTAAGCCAACTTTTTTACTCTCCTCTTTCACCTTCATCAAGAGGTTCTTTAGCTCTTCTTTGCTTTCTGCCATAGGACGGTGTCATCTGCATATCAGAGGTTACTGATACTTCTCCTGGCAATCTTGATTCCAGCTTGTGCTTCATCCAGCCCAGAATTTCTCATGATGTAATCTGCATACAAGTTAAATAACCAGGGTGACAATATACAGCCTTGTGTGTTTGTGTGTAAAGTCACTCAGTTGTGTCCAACTCTTTGTGACCCCATGGATTGTGGCCAGCCAGGTTCCTCTGTCCATGGGATTCTCCAGGTGAGAATACTGGAGTGAGTTGCCATTTCCTTCTCCAGGGGATCTTCCTAACCCAGGGATTGAACCCGGGTCTCTTGCACTACAGGCAAATGCTTTATCCTCTGAGCCACAAAGCAGGGTGACAACAAACAGCCTTGACGTACTCCTTTTCCTATCTGGAGTCAGTCTATTGTTCCATGCCCTGTTATAACAGTTGCTTCCTGACCTGCATATAGGTTTCTCAAGAGGCAGGTTAGGTGGGCTGGTATTTCCATCTCCTTCAGAATTTTCCACAGTTTATTGTGATCCACACAGTCAAAGGATTTGGCATAGTCAATAAAGCAGAAATAGATGTTTTCTGGAACTCTCTTGCTTTTTCCATGATCCAGTGGATGTTGGCAATTTGATCTCTGGTTCCTCTGCCTTTTCTAAAACCAGCTTGAACATCTGGAAGTTCATGGCTCATGTATTGCTGAAGCCTGGCTCGAAGAATTTTGAGCATCACTTTGCTAGCATGTGAGATGAGTGCAACTGTGTGGTATTTTGAGCATTCGTCGACTAAGGACCCCTGTTCAACGTGCATTCTCTCTTGAGCTGGCCCACTGTTCTAACAGCGTCTCTCACGCTAATAAACTTTATTTTCCTCTCATTCTGTCTCACGTCAGGAAATTCTTTTTCAACCTGTGCCTAGACCATGACATTTGTGATTAATAATTGCTAATTAATCAATTATTAATAATTACCTAAATGCTTTCTGATTAACAAGTATAAATTAATAATAAAATTATCTCTTGAAGTGAGTTGTTGGTAAATACTCAGAAACCTCTGTCTCCTACTTCTCAGTTAAAGATGTAATTATCTCAACAACACAGCTTTGTCTACTTAGTGAAACTTAGCCATGCCGTGTGGGGCCATCCAAGATGGACGGGTCATGGTGGAGAGGTTTGACAGAATGAGGTCCACTGGAGAAGGGAATGGCAAGCCACTTCAGTATTCTTGTCTTGAGAACCCCATGAACAGCATGAAATGGCAGAATGACAGGATACCGAAAGATCAACTCCCCAGGTCGGTAGGCGCCCAATATGCCACAGGTGATCAGTGGACAAATAACTCCAGAAAGAATGAAGGGATGGAGTCAAAGCAAAAACAGCACCCAGCTGTGGATGTGACTGGTGATAGAAGCAAGGTCCAATGCTGTAAAGAACAATATTGCATAGGA